>WAAF01005138.1:353779-380295 GCA_013400475.1 Tricholaema leucomelas | reverse complement strand
GAGGTCTCTTCCAACCTGGTTGATTCTATTCTATTCTATCATGTCCCATATCTGGAACCATTCCAGATCAGGTTGTATGAGGCTCTGAGCAATCTGATCTGCTTGCCCTCTTCCATGAGGACAGGCTAAGGAAGTTAGAATAGAACATAACAGAATAGAATAGAATAGAATAGAATAGAATAGAATAGAATAGAATAGAATAGAACAGAACAGAATAGAATAGAATAGAATCAATCAGTTTGGAAGAGACCTCCAAGATCATCCAGTCCAACCTAGCACCCAGCCTCATCCAACCTGACCTTGAACACTTCCAGGGAGTGGGACACCCACAACCTCCCTGAGCAACCTGCTCCAATGTCTTACCACTCATGTCAACTTTTCACAGCCATTCCACAGTAGGTTTCATTGCTGTGTGACATGTTTTTTCATGTATCTGAACAAAGTCAGGTTCTCTCCTTACACCACATTCTGTTTAGGTTGGACTCATTCTCCAATTTTATGATAAAATGAGAACATAACTCACATATCAGCATTTCAAAACCCCGTGCAGCTGCAGAATGAGTAAACAGTGGGGTGAGTAATCATTGCTAATCTGCACTGTAGAGAGAGGTGGGGGGGGGGAAAAGAGCACATGATTTTGTAGTGTGCCAGGTTAAAAATTATGGTTTGCACTTCTCAAAACATCTCCATTTTTTATTTCCTTTTTTTTTTTTTTTTTTAATGGGTGCTTCAGAGGTGACAGAGAAAAAAAAAAAATCTCTCTCTTAGCAGAACTAATCACAAATAGATTAATATCCTTTTTCATTCAAATTTGTTTTGGGGCAAGTTGAAATTGTACCAGAGCCCTATTGATTGCATTAGCTGAATTAAGTTTTTGCAATCCTCCAGCTGTTTGCTGTCAGACTTTAAACCTACTGTCTATTTTCAGCTGTGCACTTCATACACATTTCACCTGGTGACTCAATAACATTTTAATATAAGAGTACATGATCATGGAACATATGTTCAGTTTTCAGCCCAGGCTTAATAGCAGCAGAAGGGGTAACAATTAACAGTTCTGTTTTTTCTGGGTACTCAGGGTCCAAGTTGAAAGTTTTTCCTGGGCTGCTTCCAAAAAATCTTTGTTCCTAGTGCCATGACCTTTGAGGAGCTTGGAATCAATGAGCCACATTGCCTTCCATAAGGGTGTCAAGTGCAGAATAAAAAACTGCATCACATCATTTTTCACCGTGGCCAGATGAGGTCTGAGTGAAGGAACAAGGAACAGGAAAGCAAGAACATCTGAAAAATTGACTCTGCAAGCTGGAATGTGATTCTGCAATAGGGGCAACTCTCTTTTCTTTTTTTTTCCCCCTTCCTTTTACTCCCTTTTGTTTTATCTCATGTTCCCTGTCTCTTATTTTTCTCTTTTTTAAAAGAAACCTTCTTTCTGTCCTTTTTTATCTCTTCCCCCCCTCTCTGTTTACCTGTTTTGCATCTTTTTTATTTTTCTTCTCTCGCTCTTTTCTCTTTTTTTTTGTCTTTTTCTTCTCTTTTTTTTTTCGCTTTGATTTTCTTTCTTTTTTTATCTCTTTCTTTTTGTTGTTGTTGTTTTTTCTCTGTTTTTAGAATAGAATAAAATAGAATCAACCAGGTTGGAAGAGACCTCCAAGATCATCCAGTCCAACCTAGCACCCAGCCCTATCCAGTCAACCAGACCATGGCACTAAGTGCCTCATCCAGGCTTTCTTTTATTCTCTTTATTTCTCTCCTTTTTTCTATCATCTGCTTTTGCTTCTCTTTCCCTGCTTTTTCTTGTCTCATTTTCTTCTTTTTTTAATCTTTCTCTTTTTTATCTCATTTTATTTATCTTTTTTTTTCCCCTTTATTAATTTTCCTTTTTACTTGTTTTTATCCCTCTTTTCATTTTTGTTTGTGGTGGGGTTTTTTTGGTGTTTTTTTTTCTTTTCTCTCCTTTTTTGTGGTTTTTTTTTTGTGTGTTTTTTTATTTTCTCTCCTTTTTTTGTTTGTGTGGGGTTTTTTTGGATGTTTTTTTCTTTTCTCTCCTTTTTTTGTTTGTGTGGAGGGTTTTTTTGGTGCTTTTTTTTCTTTTCTCTCCTTTTTTTGTTTCTGGAGTGGTTTTTTTGTGATTTTTTCTTTTCTCTCCTTTTTTTGTTTGTGATGGGTTTTTTTTTGGCATTTTTTTCTTTTCTCTCCTTTTTTTGTTTGTGTGGGGTTTTTTTGGATGTTTTTTTCTTTTCTCTCCTTTTTTTGTTTGTGTGGAGGGTTTTTTTGGTGTTTTTTTTTCTTTTCTCTCCTTTTCTTGTTTGTGGTGGGGTTTTTTTTGGTGTTTTTTTTCTTTTCTCTCCTTTTTTTGTTTCTGGAGTGGTTTTTTTGTGATTTTTTCTTTTCTCTCCTTTTTTTGTTTGTGATGGGGTTTTTTTTTGGTTGTTTCTTTTTTTGCCAGAGTAGGCAGGTTGTAGACAGATCTGGGTCTCAGCCTCCCACCCCCTAGGCCCCTGTGTCAAAGAACAGTGATAGAGCACCTTTCATTTATGCAACATCTGTAACGCATAGAGCAATGCATTAATAGCTCAATATGCCAATCTGCCACTGTGCATTTTGACCCAGCAAGGACCAGAAGCATGGAAGGTCTGTAAGGCAGATGTGGGAATGGCAGCAGCAGTGGAAATTAAAGACAGACACGAAGAGTTTTGCACAGCACTGCAGAGTGGTAGCTCTTCTGGAAGAGGCTAATGCTTCCAGCTCAGTTAGGAGGTTAATAGAGCTAATCTTCTGTATCACTATTATTTATAACATGTTGTTGGACTTAATGTTTATGAAGCTCAAGCTGTATAGTGCACATCCAATTATGTTTTCTTACAGCCGTGGAGGGTTTTATGAAAAGGAATATTGAGTGAATGCTTTATTGCTGAAAAAAAAAATTGTATTGGTTAGAAAGGGGAGTTAATCCTAGAGGAAGCAAAAAAACAGTAACAAAGGCTACAGCAAATACAAGATGCTTGAAATTCATTGCATGACATTCTCACCCTAATTATTAGCCCACACTGGGAATAAAAACAGCACCCTCATCTTCCAGTTATTATTTTTTTTTCCTTTCCTCATTTTTATTGCACATTTACATAAGACTTGTATGCCTTGTACTTCTTCCAGGCAGGCTTATAATGTTTCTTTTAACCCTTTTCTTCTCTTGACACAGCTGTGCAGGAAAGCCTTGTTTGCAGCCACAGAGGCAGCGGAAAGGAGGTGACAACGATGCAGGTGGCTGGGATGGAGGTGGCCAAGTTTCAAAGAGTGCAGAGAATGATGTAGCTTCAATCAGAACCTAGGGGCTCACATGGCTCATGGAAACAGGTGAAGCTGAAGCACTCTCTCAGGTGGCCAGCGCCAGAATGAGAGGACACAGCCTCAGGCTGTGCCAGGGGAAGTTTAGGCTCGAGGTGAGGAGAAAGTTCTTCACTGAGAGAGTCATTGGCTACTGGAATGGGCTGCCCAGGGAGGTGGGGGAGTCGCCGTCCCTGGAGCTGTTCAAGGCAAGGTTGGATGTGGCACTTGGTGCAATGATCTAGCCTTGAGCTCTGTGGTAACGGCTTGGACTTGATGATCTGTGAGGTCTCTTCCAACCCTGATGATACGATGATACTGTAATACTATGAAAGAACATTGAGAATCTGGTTAGATGTGGATTTTTTAGCGTTTCTGAATGAAAAAAAAATGAGAGGAAGGCACATCTTAAAGGAACAACAGGACTGAAGGAGTTGATTATTTCTTAATGACAGTTAAATGTCAGCAATGTCAGACAGTTTCTTAAGGAAAAGGAGAAACTACACACTAGGAGGTAGAGCTCCTTGTCTTGAGTCCCTGAGTAGATCTTCTCAGGGACCAACAGATCAGGATATTCAAGGACTCCTCCATCTACTCTCCTGCTTGGAAAATCTGACAAGGCAACAGCAGTGCTAAGATCTAAACAAATAGACAAGGAAATAAATAAATAAACAAAAACAGGGTATTTACAGAGATTTAGAGATTTGTTGTGTGCCTAAAAAGAAAACAAAAAGCCAAAGGGCAGCTGAAAACATCAACAGGTTTCCTTGGTTTTACAACCACGTTGACTATGAGCTGAACTTTGATATTGCTAAAAATCATTCCTAAACTCTGTTCACGAACGAAACAAAAGGAAAATACAAATGTGCCCCTTCTCAAGGACAAGAATCACCTCAGAGTATATTATATTTTGTAGAGTTGGTGTTATTCGGTTGTCCTTAGAATCCCTAGAGTCCAGAAAGCTAGAATGGAAAAAAATCTTCAAAGAACAACTTATTTTTATGGTGAATTTTCCCATTATTTCTTGCTTCTAATTGAAATGGAACTGTTGCAAGAGCAGCTCTTTCTCATGAAGTTTAAGGCCAGGCTGGATGAGGCCTTGAGCAACCTGCTCTAGTGGGAGGTGTCCCTGCCTATGGCAGGGGGTTGGAGGTGAATGATCCTTGAGGTCCCTTCCAACCTAAACCATTCTATGATTCTATATGGAGGACCAGCCCTACACCTGGCAGCAGAAAAGGTCCAGTGGATGGTTGAGTAAGGGAAAAAAAAAATCATCTCATTCTAAAATAGCTTGGATCTCATGAAAGACCATTGGTTTTACAGTTAGGGAGTGGAGAAAGAATGAAGTGAGGGGTTTGTGGTTTGTGCTTTATGCTTAATATAAGAAGAGTTAAAGAAAGTCTGACTGGAGGAAAAAAAGAGTGAGGGAAGGAAGATTAGTCAGTTAATAAAGGAGATTTATGTTAGTGACGGTAGGTAGGCAAATTGCACTGCTAAATGGGGTATGGACTTCTTTTATGTGGACAAGAGAATTTATCAATTTTATTTAACTGAAACTACACCATCATCATGTCCTCAGAGCCTTGGCTGGAGGAGACACCCATCTCAAATCTCGAAGCACCAGCCCTTCCTGCCAGTGCCCAGGGCCAAAATTTGTGCAGTCTTCTGCATATTTTTCCAACAAACCTTTTTGTGGTGCCAGAGGGATTAATGGATGGTGGTTTATGATGCAGTTTTGTTCAAGGCTTGGGATTTTAGTTGAACCTCTGTCACAAGTCAAAGGTGCTGTGGATGTTGCACAGCATACAGGCTGCTGTGGTAGTTCCACTTCTTCAAAGAACACCTTAGGAGGACTTTGAAGGCTAAATACAGCTGAGATAGGTACTCAGAAACCTAAGATCTTGGTTAACGATGGAATTAGTCTTTTTCTGCCACTGGTGTCAAATACCCTGAACAAAAAGGTGCAACTAGGTGAAGATCCCTGGAAATGTTCAAGTCCATGTTGGATAGAGCTTTGAACAACCTGTTTGAGTTGAAGACACCATGGCAGAGGGACTGGAATCAGAAGAATCAGAAGAAAGAAGGTTATAAGGAAGCTTGGAAGAGACTATTTACAAAGGCATGTAACGACGTGACAAGGGACAATGGTTTTGAACTACAACAGGGTAGATTTAGATTAAACATTAGGACAAAGTTCTTTGCTAGGAGAGTGGTGGAACCCTGGAACAGGTTGCCCAGGCAGGTGGTCGAGGCCCTATCCCTGGAGACATTCAAGGTCAGACTTGATGAGGTTCTGAGCAAACTGATGTAGTTAGGGTTGTCCCTGGAGAATAGAGGAGATGTTGGATGAGAAGACCTTTAAAGGTCCCTTCCAAGCAAGTGCATTCCATGATTCTATGACTCTGTGATCTTCAAGGTCCCTTCCAATCCACACCATTCTGTGATGACCTGTGTCCAGTTGGCTTGCATAGAATCATGAAAAGTTTTGGGTTGGAAGAGACCTTAAAGACAATCTAGTTCCAACCCCTCTGCCATGGGCAGGGACACCATGCATGAAAATATCTTCCAAGCCTGTTGGAAGGCATCTGTGTAGCCAGTGGCTGATGGGTATCCTTGGCAGTATGCATTATTTGAGCTTGTGTTATATATGTTCCTGGTTATATATGAGTTTCTAAAAACACATGGGCTGTTCTGAAGCTCTGTACCCCATTGTTAAATTCAGTGTTTCCATCAGGCATTTAGCTCCTCGTGTTACAGATGATGAGACCTGATGAACTGCTATGAATGTGTTATCTACTTGAAGTTGAGAGGACTCCTACTGCAGAGTAGGACTTGCCATGTAGGATAAAAGCTACAAGAGAAGATTTTTCCTCCACCAACCACATCACTGTAGCTTCATAGCTCTCTAAGACTGAACAGAGGTGCAGCTACAGGGTCAGGGTCTCAAACAAGAACCAGAGTAGAACAAACTATGGTTATTTCTCTGTGGACAGAAATAAATAATACTCTGTGGCTGGTATTTCATTTATCATTTATGTACTCAAATCAATACTCACCTAAATCCTATACATATGTCCTTAAATGCCTGCAGGAATCTCAGATTTCTCCTCTTCAATTACAGGTACCGTGCACAGCCTGCTTTCCATTAAAAAAAAGAGAAAGAAAAAGAAGAAAGTACATTCTTTCTCAACCCCTTGGCCATTTGATGCTTCAGAAAATCATTAGAGAAGTGTGGTTCATGAAGATAAAAGTATCTCCCTCTCAAAAACCTGCCCTCTTTTCCAATCTTTGCTGAGGAAGTCACCTAGAAAAATACAATGGCAAGAATAGAGTGGCCAAAGACTCAGCAAAGGCTCAGATGTTTGCAAAATGTAAAGGTTGGGCCAGAAGAACCAGCAGAAGGAATGCTGGGGATGTGAGAAGGCCAGAGACCAACATTTTCTTGAATCCTGCAAATGTACAGAAACATAGAATAGTTTGGGTTGGAAAGGACCTTTGAAGCTTGTCTACTCCAAACCCTCTGCAGTGAGAAAGAACATATTCGACTAGATCGAGTTGAACCTTGTGCACCATGAACTTCAAGTTAGAAGGTGGCTAAGGACCACCAGCAGCAAATCTGAATATCTTATGCTTTATTTTGAGAGAAAATTCACTGTCTTCTTCAGAAAAGGGTGGAATCACAGAATCATAGAATCCACCAGGTTGGAAGAGACCTCCAAGATCATCCAGTCCAACCTAGCACCCAGCCCTATCCAGTCATCTAGACCATGGCACTAAGTGCCTCATCCAGTCTTTTCTTGAACACCTCCAGGGATGGTGACTCCACCACCTCCCTGGGCAGCCCATTCCAATGACAAATCACTCTCTCTGTCAAGATCTTCCTAACATCCAGCCTGTCCTTCCCCCGGCACAACTTGAGACTGTGTCCCCTTGTCCTATTGCTGGTTGCCTGGCAGAAGAGACCAACCCCCACCTGGCTACAACCTCCCTTCAGGTAGTTGTAGGCAGCAATGAGGTAAATTAGGAATTAGGTGGAATTAGGGTTCAAAAGAGTGGAGTGTTGGCTAACTTGCTTTGTGCCTGGACTTTGGGACATCTATTTGAATTTATTGGTCAACATCATAGAATCACAGAAACATAGAACTGTAGTGGTTAAAAGAGACACTTGAGATCCAGCTCACATAGAGCTCCCAACCCAGTGCTAAGCCATTACCACTACATGATGTCCCTAAACACCACATCCACACATCTTTTAAATATATCCAGGAATGGTGGAGATATATGCACACAGAAATCACAGAATCACAGAAACATTCAGGTTGGAAAAGACCCTCAGGATCACCAAGTCCAACCAATAATTCTACTCTACAAGGCGCACCCTAAACCATATCCCCAAGCACCACATCCAAATGACCTTTAAATGCAGCCAGGATTGGTGATTCAACCACCTTCCTGAGCAGCCCATTCCAATGCTTGACCACTCTCACAGGGAATTTTTTTTTCCTAATGTCCAGTCTAAACCTACTCAGACACAGCTTGAGGCCATTCCCTCTTGCTCTATCACTATTTACCTGTGAGAAAAGACCAGCACCAACCTCTTCACAACATCCTTTCTATAGACAGTAATGAGGTCTCCCCTCCTCAGACTCCTCTTTTTCAAACTAAACACTCCCAGCTCCTTCAGTCACTCTTCATAGATTTATTCTCCAGGCCCATTACCAGCTGTGTTGTCTTCCTCAGCACTTGCTCCAGCACTTCAATATCCCTTTCGTATTTACCCATACCCATTTAAAAGATCCTTCTTCACCTTTGCAATGCAAATTCTGGTAACATCTGGAACAAAACCAAGAAAAAAAAACCCTAAATTTAATGCTTTATCTTCTTGGACCTAAAGTGATGTAAGAACCAGCTGAAACTGAGTCATCATTTGTGGGAGATAAGACTTGATTTGTCCTGGATTGAGTCTATTATTAAATCTGAGATTAAGACTGGGGACAAATAAAACAACCAACCAAAACCAAAGAAACAACCACCACCAAAAAAACAAAACCAAAAAGAAAATTGAGACAGACCTCATATTAGTAGTACTTCATATTAGTAGTATATGTGCCTGTGATGAAAAGCTCACTTTAATACTGCATCAGAATGAGTTTGACAAGTATTTCATTTGGTGATAATTATGGAAGATCTGAATGAAAGGCTCAGAAAAAGATGTTGGGGGAAATAAAAATATCTTGGAGACATATTTCTATTGTTATAGACAGAGAGGCTGAGACTGAAAGGAAAACTTGGATCATCAGATTTTGGGCAGTTTACCTAATCTGAGAGAGTTTGGGTCTGTTGATGAGAACAAATTACAGTTGAGAAAAGAGCAAGACCCAGTTGTATCTCTGTGTATTCTCAGGCACTTAAACTGGGTGTTCCACTGGACTAGAAATAGCCTTAAAATGCTTGTTTAGTTGAAGGACAAATGTATTTAAACTTATTTAGAGCAAGATTAGAACTACTTGGAGTTGCCTCCTATTCCTCCCTACCACTGCGTGCAGAGAAATGAGGCTTTTTCGTGAGAGCTCAAACTTTACACTGGTTTTGAACCACCTCCTTTTTGAGGTGTTCAGTGAAACTAATACTGTAGGGAGATGTTGCGCTTTAAGATGATCCAAAGGCTGAATATTTAGTATAATCCAACAGGAAAAAAGTGGTTCTCAGTGTAACAGAGTAACATTTAACAGGAGGAAAAATATTCTAAACTGAAAGATTCTATCCCAAAAGATTGGGCACTTTGGGACATAATTGTGTTGGGAAGGGTCTGGAACACAAACCCTATGAGGAGAGGCTGAGGGAGCTGGGGTTGTTTAGCCTGGAGAAGGGAAGGCTCAGGGGTGACCTCATTGCTGTCTACAACTACCTGAGGGGAGGCTGTAGCCAGGTGGGGGTTGGTCTCTTCTCCCAGGCAACCAGCAATAGAACAAGGGGACACAGCCTCAAGTTGTGCCAGGGGAGGTCTAGGCTGGATGTTAGGAGGAAGTTCTTCCCAGAGAGAGTGATTGGCATTGGAATGGGCTGCCCAGGGAGGTGGTGGAGTCACCGTCCCTGGAGGTGTTCAAGCAAAGCCTGGATGAGGCACTTAGTGACATGGTCTGGTTGACTGGCTAGGGCTGGGTGCTAGGTTGGACTGCTTGATGTTGGAGGTCTCTTCCAACACGGTCTGTTCTACGATTCTATGATTCTATTTTCCAATTGAAATCATACTATGAAAATGGGATTCAAGGAAAAATAAAATGCATTTTAAAAAAGGGCAATGCCAAAACCTCAGTCTCATGCTGTTTCCTAGCATTGTATGTGGGCAGAAGACTGGACTAAAGGTACCAGTTGTTCAGTCTGAGAGAAGAATCTCTTCTGGTTTCTGGAACAGGTTTACTCTTGTCCATGAGTGAGCACAACATGTAGCACTTTATTTTTAAGACTGCCTCCTCCTACATCAAACTTTTCTGCCAATTTTCATCCTTTTGCAGATCATTTATGTGGACTCTCTTTGTCTGAAGATCAACAGAAGAGGCTTCAGAATGGTTTTTCACTTTGTCGGTAGATCAATCACATTCCAGACACTGCTCAACCTCGTGGCAGCCAGGCCATGGAGAACATGATCCATTAGTGATCAGCAATTGGCTATGATGCAAAATGATCTTCTGTTTAGTGCTTCCAAGGGCAGAGTAAAGCACTCAGAGGTTCCAAAATGAAACAATGACTCTAAAGTAGTAAATGCCAAGTTTTGAGCTATGAGATGTACAGGCCAGTTTGGAAAGTCAATGTCAACTGGAGATCCTGCCACAAAATAGATGAGCTCTTTTCAAATCTACTATAAGGAGTTTGTGAAATGTAATGGTATGAATATTGCTAACTGAAGATATTAAAATCCACTGAAGTTTGATGAGTTTTCCATCTATTTTGTGCCAGGAAACTATGAAGGAACATGAGTGTGTAATGCAGGACCATGTCTGACATCCCACTACAGAACCTCATAGCCTGTGCCAGTCATATTACTAAACATAGGAAATCTTTACAGAACATTGTCTTGACTTGCACTAGTTTTAACAAGAATTCTAAACAAGGCTGTGAAATACCTCCATTTCCTCCTCTCTATACCATTGACTTGCTTGTGGCAAACACATCGCAATGAGGTAGCAGATTTCTCCACCCAGCATCCATCCTCACATCCCCAATCTCTCACTGCTTACAGGCAGGGGTTGGAAGAATAGAATGGAATAGAATCAACCAGGTTGGAAGAGACCTCCAAGATCATCCAGTCCAACCTAGCACCCAGCCCTAGCCAGTCAACCAGACCATGGCACTAAGTGCCTCATCCAGGCTTTTCTTCAACACCTCCAGGGATGGTGACTCCACCACCTCCCTGGGCAGCCCATTCCAATGCCAATCACTCTCTCTGCCAACAACTTCCTCCTAACATCCAGCCTATACTTCCCCCAGCACAACTTGAGGCTGTGTCCCCTTGTCCTGTTGCTGCTTGCCTGGGAGAAGAGACCAACCCCCACCTGGCTACAGCCTCCCTTAGCAGGCAGTGTTTGGGCAGGACCTCAGGGGAGCAAAATCCATCCATCCCAGCCATCCATCGCATTCCTCCACTTTACCGGAGATGAACAGGCAGGGGGTCCCGGCTGGGGTTATGCTGGGCCACTCTCCTGCTGCAAACAGGAACTTCCAGCAATGCTAAACAAATCAGGCTGCCAAAGAGGATTTTTTTTCCTTTTTTTTTCCTCTCTTTTTTTTTTCCCCCTTGTTCCTAACTTTCCCATAAAAAGATTCAGGTAAATGTAGCATGACGAGCCAATTTAAGCCAATTTCAAAGTTATTTGAGTAATTGGTTATTAAGATAACACTCTCAAATTTCAATTCAGCAATTATCCTCTTAAAGATACAGAATGTAAGTATGGGGAGGGGGAAGGCATATGCATTAAAGCTACAGAGACCCTTTCTTAGAATATAAAATGTGTAGGCAGTTGAGAATAAAACAAAACAAAACACCAAACCAAACAAAAAAAACCCTGCAAACCACTTTGTGTCAGATCACATTGAACTGGGAGTTATCTCCTAACATGTGCAACCCTTCTATGTTGAAAGCAAGATCTTCCAAATTTTTTGGAAGTGGAGTTGACTATTATTAGTGCTCATAAAGATTAAGAGACTAAGTGAAGACCCTCCTTTTAATATATGTAAGCTCCTTACCCATAACTTAAGAACCACAAGGGGACAGAACATTGTCTTCCCACAAGGCTGCACTGCAGACTGATGCAGAGTGTGATGATGGAAATAATGGCTTTGGCAGAAGTACTTGGTTTGGAGCCAATTTCTTCATCTTAATGAATGGTGGAATTACCACAGAAAAGCTTTACATTTTGAAGGAAAGGGGAAAAAAAAAAAGGAAGGAAAGAAAGAAAGACAAAAAAATAGGGAAAAAATGTGCAGCTTATTCCCAGTTAATCAACCCCATAGGACAGATGACCATGACCAATTCCTATTCCCAGATACTACTGGTTAATCACCAAGCACATAGTTAAAAGAACTTGTGTTAGCTACTTGGCTGCTGAAAGCAATAGTGTAGAAGCTGCAAATGTTCACCAGAAGATTAAGGTTATGCAAATGCTGGAAAGTTTCCTACATTAGCAGAGTTGCCTTTCAAGAAGGTGAAGTGGCTTTTTACTCTCAGAACGACACTAGATGTGGTTTAGGCAGATGTTATTGACAGAAGGGTGCCAGCTGCAAATTCTGCTCACTTTATGGTGTCCTCAGATACTGCTCAAGGCAAATATTCACAGAATTACAGACTCATAGAGTGGTGGGGCTTGAAAGAGACCTCTGGGGATGATGTAGTCCAACCACCCTCCTAAATCAGGAGTACCCACAGCAGCTTGCTCTGAGTCACAACGTCCATGTAGGCTCAGAATCTCTCCAAAGAAGACTTCACAACCTGCCTGGGCAGCCTGCTTCAGGGCTCCAGCTCTTCCATATTAAAGCAATTTCTCATCATCTTCATAGGGAAACTTCTGGGTTCTGGGTTCCAGTTTGTGTCCTTTGCTGCTTGTCTTGTCACTGGGCACCACCGACAAGAGTCTGACCCCATCCTCTTGACCTCCAGTCTTTAGCTCTTGTCAAGCATTGATTACTTCCTCTCTCAGGCTGTTCTTCTCCAGGCCAAAGAGCCCCAGGTCTCTCAGCCTTTTCTGCTCACAGAGATGTTCCAGGCCCCTAACCCTCTTTATAGCCTCCACTCTATTCTCTCCATTAGTTCCCTGTCTCTCTTGACCTGGGAAGCCCAAGACTGGCCACAGTTCTCCAGATCAGGGGGCACTTAGACACAGGTCCTGGTGTCTTGCAGGCATGGCTGTCTCACCTTGTGTCTATTTACCAAAAGAAGCCACAAAGAAAAACCATGATCTGGGATTTTCTTCCTCTTTGCTTGAGACTCAGGTAACAGGAGATTACCAGGGAAAAAGGGTAAAAAGCAAATCCTACTGGAGAAAGGGTTGGGCCTTTATTCAGTCTCACATAGCAGCCAGGAGGAGTAGGGAAGGGATTGTGCCATTGTAGTCAGCACTGGTGAAGCTGCAGCATGAATGTTGGGTTCAGTTTTTAACCCCTCTCTCCAAGGACATTGACAAGTTGGAGTGTGTCCAGAGAAGAGCAATAAAGCTGGTGAAAGCTCTAGAGAACAAGTCTTATGAGAAGCAGCTGAAGGAACTGGGTGTGTTTCATCTGGAGAAGAGGAGGCTGAGGTCAGGCCTCATGGCTCCCTACAACTCTGTGAAAGGAGGTTGAAGTGATGTGGGGATTGGTCTCTTTCCCCTAGTATCATCTGGTGGAATGAAAGGAAATGGCCTGAAGTTGTGCCAGGGGAGTTTTAAGTTGGATATGAAGAATAATTTCTTTCTTGAAAGAGTGGTCAGGCATTGGAACAGAGTGCCCAGGGAGGTGGTGGAGCCACTACTGCTGGAGGTGTTCTAGAAATCTGGGACATGTTTTAATGGCCATAGTGGTCTTGGGTTGACAGTTGGACTCGATGATCTTAGAGGTCTTTTCCAAATGAAATGATTCTGATGCTATAATTGTGTATGGACCAACCAAATGCAAAGAACCAAACTGAAGAGGCCAGGAAAAACTATGAAGCTGGGTCTCATTTACTCCTGATGAGACTTAGTGCATTCCCACTGGCAATTTCCACGCAGCTGACCCAAGCCTCTGCAGCTGAGACTCTGGTCCTTTTGTGTTAGGATCTGTTGTAATAATTAAAGGTCTATCAAGACAGCAGAGGCTGCAATGCAATCATAACTGGGAAAGATCCGTCAGAGTTATTTGAGCTCCAGTCTTTATGTTTGAGTTTGTGATATTAGGGTGTTGGGTTTTTTTTTTTCATGGCCAAGATTGTTTAAATAATATCTCTCCAGGGAGCAGAGTAAAAATACAGATTCTAATTTGAATATAGATAAACACTGGATTATATATCACAAAATATGCTGGTGAAGCATATGTAGTACATGCCACATGTTCACACTGCGTATGATGTAACCCCAGCGCCTAAGCCAACTTACTTTTTGTCACTCTCATATATTTTTTCTACCTCCAAATGTTAATATTTTGATATCTATCCATATATATGTGCTGCTACAATGTCATACTCTCAGATTTTACAGTTGTGCTGCAGCATTTTTCTGGCTCAGGTTCCAGCAGAGGGAAAAAGCCAAATGGAACAGGTCGGAAAACAAGATCATAAGGTTTCACTCAAGTTGCTTAAATTATTATGTAGGAGGAATATTATCGACCTTTTAAGAATAATAATAAAAAATATCTTTGCAGTCTCCATGGAAACATTGTTACATTGGTATAATCGAACAGAGAGAGCAGTCAGCTCTCTCTGAGAGCCAGTGGCATCCTGGCCTGCATCAGGAATGGTGTGGCCAGCAGGAGCAGGGAGGTCATTCTGCCCCTGTACTCTGCACTGGTTAGACCACACCTTGAGTACTGTGTTCAGTTCTGGGCCCCCCAGTTTAAGAGGGACATTGAGATGCTTGAACGTGTCCAGAGAAGGGCAACGAGGCTGGTGAGAGGCCTCGAGCACAGCCCTACGAGGAGAGGCTGAGGGAGCTGGGATTGTTTAGCCTGGAGAAGAGGAGGCTCAGGGCAGACCTTATTGCTGTCTACAACTACCTGAGGGGTGGTTGTGGCCAGGAGGAGGTTGCTCTCTTCTCTCAGGCAGCCAGCACCAGAACAAGAGGACACAGCCTCAAGCTGTGCCAGGGGAAATTTAGGCTTGAGGTGAGGAGAAAGTTCTTCACTGAGAGAGTCATTGGCTACTGGAATGGGCTGCCCAGGGAGGTGGTGGAGTCGCCGTCCCTGGAGCTGTTCAAGGCAGGATTGGACGTGGCACTTGGTGCCATGGTCTAGCCTTGAGCTCTGTGGTGAAGGGTTGGACTTGATGATCTGTGAGGTCTCTTCCAACCTTGGTGGTGGTGGTGATACTGTGATTGGTATCTAAAAACATGAATGTAAATAAAAAATTGATCTGGTCTCCTGTTCCCAAACTAGAGGCTACCTTTACCGTGTGGTGCCTTCCCTCTGTCATACAAATGTCACTGCTGGCTGGTGATTCATTAGCTAAGCATCTTACTGGGTAGTAAGTTAAAGTATTCAAGAAGCTTAATCTTAAAATAGCACTTTCTGCCTCTGTGATGCTACTTTCTGGTTTTAAATGAGGACTCAGGTTAAATGTACACTAAATGGGACAACACTGGGAAGCACCAACTCATAAACATGAAAGCTCACCAGGATATGCCCTCCTGGTTTTCTTTTAACTTAAGAGATTTCCATCCTGGCTGTACTGAATTTACAGGAGTTTGCAATCTTTCCAACAGAGGAAAATCCTGTGGTAACCTCAGCCTCACGTGGTGGTGATGAAGGAAGTTTGGGAAAGGGTGAGGGATCTCCCAGCACATCATTTAAGATAAGAATCAGTCTCTCTTGATTTGAATTCCAGAGCCCTCAGCTGTGGTCTGCTGACATCTCGTCAGCATCCCTGACATTTCCCAGCCATATCCCGTTTATATCATTCTCAGCTCCAGAGGCCAGATGACAAGATGCAAAAATATGTGAACTCTGATTATAAAGAGAAAGAATGAAGTTGATGGTGTTAAAACAGGAGGGCAATAAAAAGAGCACAGAGATTGTTTTCTGAGATGCATGAACACTTCCTCACTCTAAATACAGCACTGAATGTGCTTTTATTTACAGATAATTCTCTGGCATGGCTCTCTTCTGCTCTCATCTCTCAGATCCCTCTTTAATCAACGCAGGATTGTGCCAACAGTTTGCAGGAGGGTTCTTCACATGAGTATACAAGAAGTGGCTTTTAGAGGAGTCTGAAGAAAAAAAATTGGTAACATTTTCTGGGAAAAAAAAAAAAAACAAACCAAACCAAGACAGTTGCAAGAGTAAACCTGGTCATTATTACCTGATGATGCATTCGTCTGTCTCATATAAAGGCACAGAATGGGATTGGAGGAGACCTCTGGAGACCTCTGGAGACCACACCTTGAGTACTGTGTCAAGTTCTGGGCCCCTTAATTTAAGAAGGACATTGAGATCTTTGAACATGTCCAGAAAAGGGCAACGAGGCTGGTGAGAGGCCTCAAGCACAGCCCTACGAGGAGAGGCTGAGGGAGCTGGGATTGTTTAGCCTGGAGAAGAGGAGGCTCAGGGGTGACCTTATTGCTGTCTACAACTACTTGAGGGGTGGTTGTAGCCAGGAGGAGGTTGCTCTCTTCTCTCAGGTGGCCAGCACCAGAACAAGAGGACACAGCCTCAAGCTATGCCAGGGGAAATTTAGGCTTGAGGTGAGGAGAAAGTTCTTCACTGAGAGAGTCATTGGACACTGGAATGGGCTGCCCAGGGAGGTGGTGGAGTTGCCGTCCCTGAAGCTGTTCAAGGCAGGATTGGATGTGGCACTTGGTGCCATGGTCTAGCCTTGAGCTCGGTGGTAACAGGTTGGACTTGATGATCTATGAGGTCTCTTCCAACCTTGGTGGTACTGTGATACTGTGATACTGTGATCATCAAATCCAAACCTCCTGCCAAGGCAGAATCACCTAGGGCAAGTCTCACAGGAATGCATGCAGAGGGATCTTGAAAGTCTCTAGAGAGGATGACTCCACGACCTCTCTAGGACACCTATTCCAGTGCCCTTACATCAAAGAAGTTTTTCCTCACGTTGGAGTGGAACTTTCTGTGGCCTAGGACACCACTGTAAAGAGACTTGCCTCCTCTTCTTGGCACCCACTGTTCAGATAGTTGGAAACATTAGTAAGATTCCTGAGGATGGTCCTGCTTTAGCAAGGGGATTGGGTTTCCAGAGGTCTCTTCTAACCCCCACCACCCTGGGATTCTGTGCCAAAAGTTTTAAACACACAATTGTAAATATTGACATATATTAAAACATATTTATATGTAAAATATTATAATTGTGCTTATGCACACACACAGACAGACAGGTGTAGCAGCAAAAACACCCTTTCCAATGTGTCACAGGGTGAACCTAACGCTACCTTCAGGCTCCAGTCTCCAGCCAATACTAGAGCAGAACTTGAGAGCTAAGTTGAAATCTCTCAGATGAAATGAAGAACAACTTTTTAAACTTACCTTTCCAGGTATTGCTAGCTAGGGAGATGCTGCTGTGCGTCTGGAAGAGGCATGGACATAAGCTAAGTCTCATGTTTTGGGTTGTAGTTCATGAGCACCTACTGTTTCCACAGGCTGAAACTACTGAAGCTCTTAAGGACGTTTTTGCATGTGTAAGTGGAGAGCTCTTTATTCACTCAAAGGACTGAATTATGATATAATGAGACTCCCATCTGGCAAAACACATGGAATTCTAGAAAGTCTAGTTTGAAAGGAAAAGCTCTTTTAATTTTTTAATCTTTTCAGTTGCCCACTTATCTACATTTTACAGCTTTAAGAGTGTGCTGTCTGCTAAATACTACCTAAAATATGGTTGAATGTTTCATCAGGGAAATTATTAAAGATCAGTCTTGCTTTTCCCACTCACAGGGTTTGACAGCCTTGTTCCTCTCCCTGCAGAGTTTGATGTCTTGGGTAATGCTGAGTGACCACCCAATGTGGCAAGTCTTGCTGTATTTTATGGCTATCATATTTCTCCCAGTTGCACTTCACCTCTTCCTTTGCTTGTCTGGAAGAAAAGTGAGAAATATTCTTCCTGCAAAACTGGCCATCAAGTCAGAGGTCACACCACAGTGGCTAGGGATAGAAGCAGAGAATGGTTTGTGTTGGAAGGCACATTAAAAGTCATCTAGTTCCGACTCCTCTGCCATGTGCAGAAGCACTTTCCACTAGATGGGGTTGCTCAAGGTCCCACCCAACGTGGCCTTGAACACTTCCAGTCATAGGGTGTCCACAGTTCCTCTGGGAAACCTCTTCTAATGTCTTTCCATTGTCACAATCAATTATTTCTTCTTAATATATAATGTAAATCTATGTTCTTTGAGTTTAAAAACATCATGACTCACCTAGAGCTTGTAGTCACACTACTGCTAAGTCACTAAACCTTGTCCCTAAACATCACATCCACACTCCTTTTCAATACCTCCATGGATGGTGACTCCTCCACCCACCTGGACAGCCCATTGCAATGCCTGAGCATGCTTTCCTTGAAGATATTTTTTCCTAACGTGCACCCTGAATCTCCTTTGGCACGACTTGAGACCATTTCACCTTGTCCAGTCACTTGTTGAATGTGAGAAGAGACCGACCCTCATCTCACCCCAACCTCCTTTGAGGGGTTGTGGAGGGTGATGAGTCTCTTCTCAGCCTCCTCTTCTGAAAACTAAACCCTAGTTCCCTCAGCAGTTCTCCATAAGACCTGTGTTCCAGGCCCTTCACCACGTTAGTTGCTTTTCTCTGTACCCACTCCAGCACTTCAATGTCCTTTCTGGAGTGAAAAAGCTCAAAACTGAACCCAATATTTGAGGTACTCTGTCACCGTGCAGGAAATGTATTTTGTCTTTTCAGCAGGGACAGAGTTGCAGCCTCAGGTCATTCCCTAAGGATCATACAGAGGTTTGTAGCCACATGAGCCACGAGTTCACAGTATCACAGTATTACCAAGGTTCCCCTAGTATCTCTTGCATGAGTTACACCTCATCTCCCTTGCTCTTCAGTACTGTCATTCCCAACACGAACTGTGGCTTGTATCCATGAATTGGCCCCATGCTGTTGTCTTAGTATGTGGTTGTGGGGCCAGCAACAACCTGCCAACATTTTTGGCAGATCTTCCTGCAGTGTTTGTGCAAATCTTTGCAGGTCATTAATCTGACATTGCTGGCCATAAGAGCCTGGGCATTGCAGATGGATTTGCATGGTCTCCAAGGCTCAGCCCTTGTCGATCTAAGCATCCAGTGCCAGCACAGCAGCAGCTAAATGAAGAGTATTTTTGCCTGTTCTCCTGAAAGATGGCAAATGTCACACTGTGACTGCAAAAATGGGAAAGGGACTACTAAAAGGAAAAGAATTAAAAAATTGCAAGGGAAAATCCAGGTGAATTTCCAGCCCCCACAGTACATCAGACAAGAGAATCCAGCCAGGCTCCAGAGCTTCATGAGACTCCTCTACTTCTCATACCCTGCCCCTGCTTTCCCAGGAGATTCTCCTTCACTAGACATAGAATCATATCATAAAATCATGGAATTGTTTGGGTTGGAAGAGACTTTAAAGATCATCCAGATCCAACTCCTCTGCCACAGACAACTTCCACTCAACCAGGTTGCTCAAAGCCCTGTCAGACCTAGCCTTGAATACTTCCAGGGAGGGAGCATCCACAACCTGTCCCTCAGCAATCTGTTTCAGTATCTCACCACCCTCACATGACAGTGCTGTCACTCTAGATCTACTATCTACTCTGCCAGTCTTATCTGGAGATGGTTCCAGAGCTGAGGAGGAACAGCTCAAAGCAGGTGAAACATTCCAATTTTTTTCTAGCATGCACTTTTTTGCCTTCACTTTGTGCCTTCAGACACAAGGGTCTACCTGTTAGAATGTCTGCACTTAAATACCAGTATAAATTAATTTATATTTAAACAAACTCAACCTCCATCTAGCAAAGTGTTATGCTTATTATTGATATATCCGAGCAAGGTAGTATGGCTTAAGGGAAAGTTCTTTTTCTTTCTCTACAATTGAAATGATGGAATAATTCTTGGAAAGATGTCCAGAACTCATACGTAGAATCATAGAATCCATCAGGTTGGAAGAGACCTCCAAGATCATCCAGTCCAACCTAGCACCCAGCCCTAGCCAGTCAACCAGACCATGTCACTAAGAGCCTCATCCAGGCTTTTATTCAACACTCCCAGGGACGGTGACTCCACCACCTCCCTGGGCAGCCCATTCCAATGCCAATCACTCTCTCTGCCAACAACTTCCTCCTAACATCCAGCCTATACTTCCCCTGGCACAACTTGAGACTGTGTCCCCCTGTTCTATTGCTGGTTGCCTGGGAGAAGAGACCAACCCCCACCTGGCTACAGCCTCCCTTCAGGTAGTTGTAGACAGCAATGAGGTAGCACTGCCAGAAATGTGATTTCATTAAGTTTATGGTGTGACAATAAGACCAAGAGACACAGAAACCCATCCAGCTGATCTGAATTAGTAGCAAGACTCCAAAATTGCTCCAAACAGGAGACTTTGGTTATGATTCTGGAGTTTCATCACATCAGCTGAGCTATCTCATTGCTGTCTACAACTACCTGAAGGGATGTTGTAGCCAGGTGGGGATTGGTCTCTTCTCCCAGACAACCAGCAACAGTACAAGGGGACACAGTCTTAAGGAAGTTAGGAGGAAGTTCTTCACAGAGAGAGTGATTGGCATTGGAATGGGCTGCCCAGGGAGGTGGTGGAGTCACCGTCCCTGGGGGTGTTCAAGAAAAGCCTGGATGAGGCACTTAGTGCCATGGTCTAGCTGACTGGATAGGGCTGGGTGCTAGGTTGGACTGGATGATCTTGGAGGTCTCTTCCAACCTGGTTGCTTCTACTCTATTCTATCTTCACTCTTCCTTTCCCTATAAAACTTCAGATGAGAAGCCAATTTTGTAGAAAGTCTGGTTGATAGGAACAGCTTATAGAAGTGGATGCTTCTGGGTGCTCTTGGGGACAGCTCTAGATTCTGGAAATTGGTATGGAATGGCTGCTTCCAAATCTCTGACTTTAAGGAATATTCAGTCAGCTGGCCAAGACCTGCTTACTCAGTTAGGGTAGCCAAGAATCAATTCTCATTGGGAGAGATGGTGGATGTCGGTTTGAATCTTGGAGAAGAAGCAAAAAAAATTCTGAAGACTTTCAAGTAGAACTTTTAAATCCTTAATTTCTTAAATAGTCATGAGATTTTGGCATCCCTGATACATCAGGGTAAGTTTCTGTGCATTTGAGACAACAGCTATGGTCGTAAAGTCGTGTCTCTGTGACCGTGTGTCTGAACAAAATGTTAAACAAGGTGGATGAAGGAAAATAATAATTAATGGCAGCAGTAAAAGTCCACATTCATGCTCAACAGCTTATCTGATTACCACCAGCATCTCAGCTTTTTCTGATCACTATTGCAAGAAAGTTCAGTTTGTTATTCTCTTACAGGAAACTGGTAAGAAAACACAAGTCTGTTAATGTGATCTCAGGCTCTTTAACTTTCTGATTATTCTAAGTGATCTCAAACTCTAATTTGTACTTTTTGACCCTGAATCTGATACCACAGTCTGATGGTACAAATCCACCTTGAAGATATTATTTAACACACCAAAGTTAGTTCATAGAATCATAGATTCAACCAGGTTGGAAGAGACCTCTGAGATCATCCAGTCCAACCTAGCACCCAGCCCTAGCCAGTCATCTAGACCATGGCACTAAATGCCTCATCCAGGCTTTGCTTGAACACCTCCAGGGACAGTGACTCCACCACCTCCCTGGGTGAAAGTATCTGCTGTATAAAGTTGCATTTGCACATGAATCCCAGAATCCCAGCATAGTGGGGTTTGAAAGGGACCTCTGAAGATCATCCAGTCCAAGCCCCCTGATAAAACAGGGACACTCACAGCAGTTTGCCCAGGATCACAGTTTCCAGGTGGGTTTGGAACCTCTCAACCACAACCTCTCTGGGCAATCTGCTCCAGGCCTCCAGCACCCTCAAGCCAAATAAATCTCTCCTCCTGCTCAGATTGAACCTCCTGGGTTCTAGTTTGTGTTCTTTGCCCCTGGTTCTGTTGCTGGACACCACTGAAAATAGTCTGGACTCATCCCTACAACCCCTGTTCTTTCTATACTGATCAGCATTGAGAAAATCCCCTCTCAGGCTGGTCTCCAGGCTGAACAACCCCAGCTTTCTCAGGCTTTCCTTCTCATAAAGATGCACTAGTTCCCTCAGCACCTTCATATCCTCCAACAAATTATCTCCAGTAGTTCCCTGTCCTTCTTGAACTGGGAAGACCAAAACTGAACCCAGCACTCCGCTTGTGGCCTTACTAGGGCAGAGAAGAGGAGGAGGAGAACCTGTAGCAGTATGTTTTTATTCCACTTCACCCTTACTTGGAAGCTGTTCTGCTCCTGAGCAATAAGCTGAATGTTCACCAGCCCTAAAATCACAGGACTGCATATTTCTCTGCATGTGTATGTGTTTGGGGCTGAGATTTCCCAATATTTCTGGCTACTGCAGGCAGAGCTATTGAACTGCTCAGCTCTGCATGTAATAAAATGCTGAAGGCATCTGGGTTTTTTTGGACACATGTCTTGGCATGAAGCTCTGCTTGAAGTGTTGGATTGTCTTTGCACAGTTTGGAGACCAGCATGTTTCCAGTGGAGCTGGAAACCTGTAACCACTCATATCCTCTGCTGGGTATTTTGTTAGAGTTTAACACTCTTTGGGTTTGTTTTCAAGTTGAAAAAAGAAAAATTCAAGGAGGGAAACCTAAGAAAGAACAGATGCTAATTCTGGAGTATTAGCTCAGAGTTATTATCACAGGTTGGGGAGCTATCAAGCAGCCCTTTTTAGACAAAATCTGGCTGAAAAGTGGCATGAAAGCAAATGTATTAAGTATTGTAAATCCAGTTTCCCCTCTTCCCACTCCCCTGACTTGTGAAATCGTGTTTCTCTGATACCTCTACTGGCTCCCATTCAGGCTCCCATATCTACTGGTCCCAAACTACTGCAGACCAGGACTGCCTGGGTTGCCTTCAGCAGAAATGTATTAGCACTTGGCCACCTGTCCATTAAAGGGATGTTTTACATTTCAGTGTTTCAAGCATCTCCATTTATTATGTGTTTTCTATTGTTCAAGGGAAGCAGAAAAAATACAGGAGACATTATCCTTCCAAGTAACGAGCCATAGAAGAGGAAACAGACTCAAGTCTAGATTAGACATGAGAAACAATTTCTTCCCCAAAAGGGTTGTCAAGCCCTCACCCAAGCTGGCCAGGGCAGTGGTGGAATCCCCATCCCTGGAGGGATCGAAAAGTCTTATAAATGTGACGCTGAGGAACATGGTTTAGTGGTGACCTGGCAGAGCTGAGTGAACTGTTGGACTTAATGACATTCAAGATCTCTTCCAACCAAAAAATCATATGATTCTATGATTGTTGTATGTAAAGAAAATGCAGGCATGGATAACCATAACACAGCTTAGCTTAATTCCACACCCAGAGAAGGCAAGAGCCTTGCATCTTGCACCGTTTTGTAAGTCCTGACTGGTTGCTAGTTTGATTTAGTGCTAAATGTTTTTTTTGGGTTGTTCTCCTTCCTATTATTGTGGCCTTTCAGGACCTAAAGGGGCCAGTCAGAAATCTGGGGACAATCTTTTTAGCGGGGCCTGTTGCACCAGGTCAAGGGGTGGTTTAAACTAAAGAGATTCAGACTGGAGAGAAGGAAGAAACTTCTGACACTAAGCTGTGGTGAGAGACTGACCCAGGTTGCCCAGAGAGGTGATAGAAACCCCAGCCCAGAGAGGTGATAGAAACCCCATTCCTGAAACCATTCCAGGACAGATTGTTTGGGGTTCTGAGTAACCGGCTCTAGCTTCAAATGTTCCTGCTGACTGCAGTGGGGTTGGATAAGATGACTTTAAAAGTCTTTTCCAACCCAAACCACTCTGTGATGCTGTGAAGGTGAGATGCTTGTAGATGCTCCTCAAGCTGCAGGTGGGAAAGTCAGCAGGACAGCTGTGATCTCTACAGCATGTACAGTCCCAGCTAAACGATCTGGATTTCCAGAACTGGAGCACATGGGCAAGAAAAGACCCCAAAGGGACACTCTAAGTATATGAACATCTAATGGCACTGATGGCAATTTCTCCCTGTTTTCTCAACTCAATTCTCCATTTCTCTATATAATCAAAGCCATGTAGATGATGAGAAGGAAACTCTAATTCTTTTTTCCTGTTGTTGAAATTGCTTTCTCCCTTCTGCTGTTACATTTAATTTGTTTGGGTTTTAGCACATTTTAGCTGACTGAACAATTTGTATGTTATGACTTGAGCCTAGTTTGGAATCCTTAAGGAATGTTGGAGGCTTTTGTTGGCTTTATTTTTTTTTTTTTGTCCTTTTTCACAGTTTTGTTTTGGTTTTGGATTTTGTTTTGTTTTGTTTGGGTTTTTTTCCAACCTGTCTGTATTCAGCTCACATGCTGGGTTGTATTTAAACAGAAGATCAACTGATAATTGCAACACCACTGCTGGCATCGCTCTAGCGATGGAGCTGCCAGCATTTTCAGGTTGAAGTTTGGCACACAACATTGCATCCTGGAAGCCAATTTTATTCAAATGAGTAGAGGAGGAAATCTGTTTGGCCTCTTTTACTTAATAGGAATATAAAAAAAAAGGAACATTTTAAAAGAATTAAGAAATGTTAAAAATACAGCCCATGACCTATGGGTATTTGTGTGATGCCTGCCACTGAGCTGAGATGTCCAGGCCTACATAACTAGCAGGACTCTCTGCCACAGAACCATACACTCATAGAATCGAAGAATCATAGAATCACAGAATGGTAGGGGTTAGAAGGGACCTCTGGAGATCATCGAGTCCATCCTCCCCTGCCAAAGCAGGATCATGTAGGGCAGGTCATACTCATCCAACCTCCACAACCTCTCTCAGTAGCCTGTTCCCTCAGCAAAGAAGTTTTTCCTCATGATGGGGTGGAACTGCCTGTGTTCCAGCCTGTATCCATTGCCCCTTGTCCTATCAGAAGACACCATGGAAAAGAGGCTGCCCCCTTCTCAGCATCCACCCTTCAGATATTTATCAACATTAATAAGACTTCTCAGTCTTCTTTTCTCCAGACCAAACAGTTCCTGGTGTCTCAGCTTTTCCTCATCAGACAGATGTTCCATTTTCTTCATCACTCTTGCAGTCCTACACTGGACACTCCCTAGTATACCTCTGTCCATCTTGACCTGGAGAATCCACAACAGGACTCTACAACTACCTGAAGGGAGATTGAAGAGAGGAGGGGTTAGCCTCTTCTCCTTGATGACAAGTGACAGGACTAGAGGAAGTAGTTACAAGCTGTGCAAGGGTAGGTTCAGGATGGATATTAGGACGTATTTCTTCACTGAAAGGGTTATCAAACATTGGAATGGTCTGCCCAGGGCAGTGGTGGAACCACTATTCCTGGAGGAGTCCAAGCGGTGTTTGGGGACATGGTATTGTGCTAACCCTTCAGTGCCGGGTAGAAGGTTGAACTGGATGGTCTTTGAGGTCTCTTCCAACCAGACATATTCTGTGGTTCTGCAGACACAATACCCCAGACATGGCCTCACCAGGGCAAGTAGGAGAGGAGAATCTCCCTTGATATGCTGGCTGCATTCTTCTTGATGCATAGATTCTTTTTTTTCAGTTTGAAATTACCTTGAAGATCATTGAATCCAAATGTCAACCTAACACCACCATGGCCACTAAACCATGTCTTGAAATGCTATAGCTACACATTTCTTGAACAGCTCCAAGGACGGTGACTGCATTCCCTCCCTGGGTAGGCTGTTCCCATGCCCAAGCACTCTTTCACTAGAGTAATCTTTTGAAATATCCAAATGTAACCTCCCCTGGTGCAACTTGAGGCCATTTCCCCTTGTTCTGTTGCTTGATGCTAGGGAGAAGCAACCAACACTCACCTCACTACAACCTCCTTTGAGGACCCACATTGTCTGCACACCAATTACAAGCCGGGGGATCAGGGATGCTGCTGACAAGTATCTGGAGCCAGGTGCCCACTGTCCTAGCTGAATCCAACATCCTAGTGCAAGAACCTTGCCATAGTCCCACAACAAGGTCAGCACAGATGAAAATAAAACCTCAATCACCTCAGAAAATTCATATTTCTGAGTAAAATCCCAACTATCTGCACTAGATATATTTTTGAGGACCTATATCCTACTACCTCCTCTTGTAAACGTTAAACCACACATCAGGAGAATACAGATGAGTATCTGCACTTGGATAATTTTATTTTTAAGCCTGTGGGATAGGGATAATTACAGTTTTAGAATGGGATCAAAAAGCATGGATCTGTGGAGACTCTTTGAAGTCAATATCTATTTATTATAATTACACAACATTTTCTGTCGGACCTGAAAGCGTTTTCCAGGCATTCATAAATTAAAGTTTGCAAAAGAAAGACAAGCTTCTCCTGCCACTATTTAAACCCATTTTATAGACAGGCAAAGTTCTGAGAACATATAGATTTTAGGTGGGTTACCTCTATGTTGAAGTAGCATTTGGACATGGATGGTCTGTACTGGGTGCAGTGGACCCCAGGATTTCAAAATAGCAGCGCACTGAGCCCATCGCACTCAGCAGATTCTATTGCTGTTCTTTGTGTTCTCATACTGGGGCATTTCCTGGCTGGAGATGCCAGAAGTGGAGTGTTTTTATATCTAATGATGCTGCTTAGTTAATAAAACTAGTAATATTTTTGATATTATAGTGCCCTGCTGAAATGTCAGGGTGCAGTGACTGGGGCCAGCCTTTCATGGGACCCCTAGTACTTGATAAATCCACTCTGGTTCTGATAGAATAGAATAGAATAGAATAGAATAGAATAGAATAGAATAGAATAGAATAGACCAGGTTGGAAGAGACCTC
>WAAF01005138.1:335293-353554 GCA_013400475.1 Tricholaema leucomelas | reverse complement strand
AGGTAGTTGTAGACAGCAATGAGGTCTTCCCTGAGCCTCCTCTTCTGCAGGCTAAACAACCCCAGCTCCCTCAGCTTCTCCTCATGGGCTTTGTGTTTCAAACCTTTCACCAGCCTTGTTGCCCTCCTTTGGACACATTCCAGCACCTCAACATCAGAAACACCAAATAGTTGATGTTGGAAGGAACCTCTGTGGATCATCTTCATAGTCTCTACTGTACTATCTGAAGTAGTTGCTTGTTTCTCTTCAACTGAGAAGCCTAGACTGGACTCAATATACTTTATATGTGTTCTCACTAGGGCAGAGTAGAAGGGGAGAAGAACCATCCTCAATCTTCTGGCCACACTCAGTGCACCCTAGGAGACCTCTGACCTTTTTGGCCATGAGGGCACATTGCTGGCTCATGATGAACTTACTGTCCACCAGGACTCCCAGATTCTTCTCTGCAGAGCTGCCTTCTAACAAATAAAGTCCTCACCTGTACTGGTGCAGGGATTTTTTTCCTTCACAGATGCAGGTCTCTCCACTTACCCTTGTTGAATTATTTGAGATTCTTTGCCGAACTCTCCAGCCGGTCCAGGTCTCCTTGAATGGCAGCATAACCTGACTGGGTGTCAGCCACTCTCACAAATTTTTATCAGCAGAAAAACTTGATGAGACTTGATGAGAGTCCACTCCATGCCTTCACCCAGTCGTTGATAAAGATGTTAAACAATACTAGACCTAATGCAGATCCCTGGGGAACACCACTAGCTACAGACCCCCTACTAGGCTTTGCAGCAGTGATAACAACCCTGATTTCTGTCATCCAGCCAGTTCTCAATCCACCTGCTGGTCTTAAATCAGAGGAAAGCAAGCAATGTCCTGCTTGGGTTGGCAGAGGGCAGTGTCTCTCCTTGCATCTCAGTGGGCACCTGTGGCAGTAGAGGCATGGGGAGCCGTTTCAGCAGAGGCACAGGGTAATAGCGTCCTGCTGGCCTTGTGTTTGCTGGTGAACCAAAAGAACCCGTACACCCTCTGAGACACAAACCCTTAGGAAACGCTACCACCAACTTCCTCTGCTGTGATTTTCCCTTTTTCATTATGTTTGACATTTTTGAGAGTGAGCTTTGTTACAGACTATTAGCCTATGGCAGTAGGCTGGGGAGATAAGACTTCATCAAGCCATAAATCACAGAAAAGCGTGTGAAAATGTGAAACTCGGAGGTTGCACCAGCAGCTCTGGTTGGGTTCTCCTGAGCGTTGTTGTGCTGATTGCAATATTTCAAGCGACTCGCGGCGTAAGCCAACGTTGCAGCTTGCAAGGGAAATGAGTTTGGTGCCTTGTGCCTGAACAGCAACACCATTAAAGTTTTGTACTTAGCATAGTTACTGACTTTGTGGGATCACTGTAGCAAGTTTTAAATGATGCATGAAATGAAGAATTCCTGCCCATCCTAAGGAGAGATAATGCAGATAATAGACTGCCTTGCCATCACAGCTGTGCAGAGTTTTTTTGTTCTGCTCGCAGGAATGCCCTCCAAACCCCAAAGTAAAAGTCTGTACAATACATTCACAGGGTTAGCGTTGTTTTGTGTTTCTCCTCCTTGCTTTCATACTAGCTATTCTCCCTCTCCACACCCAGGCAAGGAAGACAGTTTGTGGACTATAGGGACACAGATGCTCCGAGCCATTTGCTTAGCTGTAGACTATACAGGATACTTTTGATAGAATAG
This sequence comes from Tricholaema leucomelas, assembly GCA_013400475.1. Taxonomy (NCBI): domain Eukaryota; kingdom Metazoa; phylum Chordata; class Aves; order Piciformes; family Lybiidae; genus Tricholaema lacrymosa; species Tricholaema leucomelas. Next base: position 351,839 of record WAAF01005138.1, on the reverse strand, counting down.
AATAGAATAGAATAGAATAGAATAGAATAGAATAGAATCAACCAGGTTGGAAGAGACCTCCAAGATCATCCAGTCCAACCTAGCACCCAGCCCTAGCCAGTCAACCAGACCATGGCACTAAGTGCCTCATCCAGGCTTTTCCTGAACACCCCCAAGGGCAGTGACTCCACTGCCTCCCTGGGCAGCCCATTCCAATGACAAATCACTCTCTCTGTGAAGAACATCCTCCAAACCATAGAGATACCACACCAATTTTTAAGAATCATGGAATAATTTGAGTTGAGAGGAAACATAAAAATTATCCTAGTTCCAACCCTCCTACCATGGGCAGGAACACCTTCCACTAGACCAGGTTGCTCAAGGCCCTATCCAACCTGGCCTTGAACACCTCCAAGGATGTGGCACCCATAATTTCCCTGGGCAAGCTGTTCCAATGACTCACTAAACTCGCTGTAAAGAATTTCTTCTTAATATCAATGACTTGGATGAGGGCATTGAGTGTATCCTCAGGAAGTTTGCTGATGATACAAAACTTGGGGGAGGGGAGGTGTCTGACACCCCCTCAGGCTGTGCTACTATCCAGTGAGATCTGGACAGGTTGGAGTGCCAGACAAAGGCTAACCTTGTGAATTTCAATAAAGACAAGTGCAGGGTCCTCCATCTGGGGAGGAATAACAACAGGCACAAGTAAAGTTTGGGGGGGTGCCCTGCTGGCAAGCAGCTCCGTGGAGAAAGACTTTGAAGTCCTGGTGGACAGCAAGTTGTGTCCAGAGAAGGGCAATGAGGCTGGTGAGAGGCCTCTAGCAGAGCCCTACGAGGAGAGGCTGAGGGAGCTGGGATTGTTTAGCCTGGAGAAGAGGAGGCTCAGGGCAGACCTTATTGCTGTCTACAACTACCTGAAGGGTGGCTGTAGCCAGGAGGAAGTTGCTCTCTTCTCTCAGGTGGCCAGCACCAGAACAAGAGGACACAGCCTCAAGCTATGCCAGGGGAAATTTATGCTTGAGGTGAGGAGAAAGTTCTTCACTGAGAGAGTCATTGGACATTGGAATGGGCTGCCCAGGGAGGTGGTGGAGTCGCCGTCCCTGGAGCTGTTCAAGGCAGGATTGGACGTGGCACTTGGTGCCATGGTCTAGCCTTGAGCTCTGTGGTAACGGCTTGGACTTGATGATCTATGAGGTCTCTTCCAACCTTGGTAATACTGTGATACTGTGAAGTTCATGAGCCAGCAATGTGCCCTTGTGGCCAAGAAAGCTGATAGTGTGTCCAGTAGGGCTTGGAAGGTTTTTCTCCCCTTCTACTCTGCCCTGGTGAGACCATCCCTGAAATACTGTGTCCAGTTTTGGGCTCTCCAATTCAGGATAGACAAAGACTTGCTGTAAAGAGTCCAGCAAAGAGCCATGAGGATGACTGGGGAACTTGAGCATCTCCCCTACAAAGAGAGACTGAGAAACCTGTAGTCTGGAGAAGAGAAGACTGAGAGGAGATCTGAACAATGTGTACAAATACCTGAGGGATGGGTGTCAAGTGGAAGGGGCCAATCTCTTTTGGGGGTGAGCAGCAATAAGACAAGGAATGACAGCTACAGAGACATACAAGGTTTGACCTCAACATAAGAAGAAACTTCTTTACAGTGAGGGTGAGAGAGCACTGGAACAGGCTGCCCGGAGAGGTTGTGGAGTCTGCTTCTCTGAAGACTTTCAAAAGCCCTCTGGATGAGTTCCTGTGTGAACTACCCTAGAGGATCCTGCCTTAGCAGGGGGGTTGGACTCAATGATTTCTGGAGGTCCTTTCCAACCTCTAAAGATCTGTGATTCCATGATTCTGTAATATTCAGTTCAAATTTCCCCTCTTGCACCCTACTTTCCCTCTTTCACCCTACCACTACAAGCCCTTGCAAAATGTTTCTCCCCAGCTTTCTCTTAGCACACTTTAGGTACTGGAAGGCCACTCTAAAATCTCCCTGGAGCCTTCTCTTCTCAAGGCTTCTCTTTTCTAGGCATTTCACAGCTGCTGCCCAGATGGCATTTCATGTTGGACTTCACACCTGCTCTTAAGTTGTGCCTGTATGTTCCAGGACACCCACACCAGCAAGCAGCAGGGCCAGGAGGGAGCACTTTTGCCAGCAGATCTCCATGTCTCTCTCCAAAGGTTTGTGCAATCATTCAGAACCCAATGGTTCAGATATAGAGATGGTAACTTGGCCAGGGTAATCCTTGGTATCAGTATAAGCTGGGAGATGACAGGATTGAGATTAGTCTCATGGGAAAAGGCTTGGAGGTCTTGATGGGTGAAACGCTGGACATGAGCCAGCACAGTATGTTCCCAGTCCAGAGCCAACCATGTCGTGGGCTGAGCCCCAGTAATGTGGGCAGCAGGTAGAGGGAAGGGTTTCTGCCCCTCTGCTCCCCTCTGCTGAGACCCCAGCTGCAGTGCTGTGGCTAGGTCTGGAGTCCTCAGCACAGAATAGGCATTGACCTGTTGGAACAGGTCTGGGGTGGCACTTTTAAACTAAAAAAGGGAGAATTAGGCTAGAGATAAGTAAGAAATTTTTCACAATGAGGACAGTGAGACACTGCCTCAGACTGCCCAGAGAGGTGATAGAAAACTCCTCCCTGGAACCATTCCAGGTCAGGTTGTTCTGGGCTTTCAGCAACCTGCTCTGGTTGAACATACTCACTGCAGGGTGGGGCTGGAATTAGATGACCTTTAAAAGTCCCTTCAATTCAAACTATTTCTATGATTCTATAAAAATCCAGATATAAGACGTGAGACTCCCCACCTTAGCAATACCTACAGTCAAGATCTGGGTTTGGCTAATGCAGACAAGGAACATTGTTGGTCCTCGTTCAGGTGCGTGGGTGAAGATACAAATGGATAGAAAGAGTGGAGACACTGCAATTAATGCTGTTGTTCTATCACTCGGGTTTTGTGTCATCTGCTTGGGCATTTTGTCATGTCACATTTGCTCCAAAAGCCACGTATTGAAAAGATTTATACTGCCATGTGCTTTATACTCAGAGAACGTAATTTCCACACACACCCCCCTCTTTTTAACAGCATTTTTTATGTGTGAAAAATCAATAATAAATCACATGGTCTTGCTGCTCAAGACTTTTGCTTTCTTCAGTGCCCTACTGAGTGCTAAGCCCATGGACAACACAGAAGTCGATCCAAAAAAAACCCCAGGAATGGCTCATTTGGAGAACTAAGGAGCTGCTGGGCCATTTGTTTAAAAACAAAAGCCCCATATTAAAACACATCCTGTAGGGAAAGGTGCTGGAACGTGTCCAGAGAAGGGCAACAAAGTTGGTGAAAGGCCTGGAACACAAACCCTATGAGAAGAGGCTGAGGGAGACGGGGGTGTGCAGCCTGGAGAAGAGGAGGCTCAGGGCAGACCTCATTGCTATCTACAACTACCTGAAGGGAGGTTGTAGCCAGGTGGGGGTTGGTCTTTTCTCCCAGACAACCAGCAACAGAACAAGGGGACACAGTCTCAAGTTGTGCCAGGGGAGGTCTAGGCTGGATGTTAGGAGGAAGTTCTTCACAGAGAGAGTGATTGGCATTGGAATGGGCTGCCCAGGGAGGTGGTGGAGTCACCATCCCTGGGGGTGTTCAAGAAAAGCCTGGATGAGGCACTTAGTGCCATGGTCTAGTTGACTGGCTAGGGCTGGGTGCTAGGTTGGACTGGATGATCTTGGAGGTCTCTTCCAATCTGGTTGATTCTGTTCTATGAATGCCACATCATCCAAAGTGTTAAATATCCTCTGATTTGGGTTTAATAGGTTCAGGGATTCACAGGAATTACTTCATTAGTTTAACACCACCCGACAGTGCTTTTTACTTGTGAAAAACATTTTTCTGCACTCCCCAAATATTCTTTCTGAATTCCTTTCTTTGTCCCTCTGCTTTCAAGAGTATTTAAGGAAGAAAAATGTGCAACTCCCCCCACTGTAATATATTTCCAGGAGCTGGAAAAGCGCAGGGAGTGAGTAGAAGTTAGGCCCCCATCGTATTTTCAGTGGTGAAGTCCCATTTTCATTGACTCTCGTGCCTGTCAATTACACTCAACAATATTTACGGAAACAAAGTTAGAAAGCAAAGGAAATCAATGTTACTGTTATTGTTATAAAAAAATGGCACCTACTGGTAATCTTATTTGGGGCATTGTTGCTAACACCACCAGCAGTTCCAGAAATGCATTACTTTCCTTCTCATTTCATGAGAAACCCCATCAGAAAAGTGCAATTTTGGGGATTAAGTAGGAAAGTAGAGAGAGGAGCGGAGAACGTGGCTAATTAATTAAAAGAATTGATACAGAAAAGCAATTTTTTTTTCCCCAGTATTAATTAAACCTGTGTTTTACTTAACCTATGTGAGCCAATCAAACCCAACAAAAAACAACTTATCACCTGCTTGTCAGGAGAAGTAAATTGAACTCTTTATGGGGCATTGAGATAGGTCAGCAGGCACAATTTTTTTGCCTTCACCCACTTTTCACAAGCACTAGAAGAAAGAGGGCAACTGTCAATCCAGCAGTGTGGCAATCATTACAGGTTTGCAGTCAAGCAGAAAAATGCTGTAATAAACAGGTCCTGCTGCCTTCTATCACTCCATTCATCCTACACTTGAAGTGCTCAGGCCTTCTGGCCTTGCTGAGCGTTAAATCCCCATCCAGCTGTTTGACCCTATTACGAGAACATGATAGGCACCCCTGTCACTTGAAATGGCTGCAACACTCTGATGCACCGAATCTATCTTTCCGACAGGTAAACCTATGGATAATTTATTTTTATGTGGTTTCAAAGTATGTTGACAGCACTCAGGTAACGTCTCCAACGCAAGGCGGGCTTCGGGGTGGGCAGGATTCATTGCTCTTAACGAATGGGCATTGGCGTTGATTGGCCACCTCTAACGGACCATCTCCTCCTATGACCTCCAGACCATAAAGCGATAATGCAGCCTCAGCATATGCACCATTAAAGTCAATGTCCAATACTGTAAATTCCCAGCTACTCCAGCTTGGACAGAACTCCTTTCAATACCTTCCACTTAAAGCTACCAAGGGATAGCTTCTTAGATCAGATTTAAATATATGGAGTAGCACGCAACACTAATGAATATTGACATTTCACATTAATTTGATAAATACAATTTCATTTTGCCGCGCAGCAGCATTAAGGTAATTAGAGCCGGTGTGAGCTTTTTTTTTTGGGGTCCATTTAAAATGTTGAAGCTTGGCTTGTTCATTCAGCCTACAACCAGTCAGTCAGACTTAGACTAATTAAAAATTACTGAGAAAGGGGTGGGGGGGGGGGGGGGAAAAAAACAATAAAGCTCAACTTTTGAAACTTTCGCTCCGCCGACGTCCAAAAAGCACCCACGTACTTGAGCTAAAGCAGTTTCAAAGCAGGTTAAATACAACCTTTCCAACACAAATACAGTGGTATGCCTTGAAAGCGAATGACTTCCAAGTCACCCTCTTGATTGCTGTTTGACCGTACCTTTACAATGTGTGCCATTTAAGCCTACAGAATCCAATCAATGTGTCAGTTAAATTGCTACTCATCTGTCGAGATTAAGCGTTCGACTATTACCTCAGATTTAGTAGAAGTCTTAGATACTGGCACATTTCACCGAAGCCATTAGTAACACCTGGAATCATTCACATTAGTTTAAGATCTGGCACCATAAATTTCCAGCCATTAATGATTATTCTGACTCCTCAGGATAAATGGCTTAACGTTTTTGATAATGAAAATATACATTCTGCAGTAGTTCTTTCTTAAACCCACATTACCTTTGTAATGTACTTCATGGCTGATAGTAACAGACTGTGTCATAACTCTCGCAAGGATTTTTAGTGCGCAGTAAAGTCTTTAAGATCTGTTGTGCTATTAATTTCCCCAAATTTGACGAGATATTTTGGAGGCTGTTTACATCTGGAAAGGGAACTCAGTCTATTAATTGAAATTATCTCAATCAGAGATGTAAAAGGCGTCTGAGGAGCATTATTTTGGCTACTGCTGCTCCAGCGATTCGCCGTTACCCAACGGTGCATATTTTCACCCCACAACATCCCTCAGCGACAAACTTCCATTGAATATTATCAAAAATAACAGGGAAAATATCGCTCTGAGAGCAGAGGGTGTCAGATTAGTTATAGCTGAGAGAGATTATTTAAATATCTCAAATAAATCTTTTCATTCCCAGCACATTCATCTCTTTTAAGTGCTCATTAAGGTGGGGTGTGACAGTCCTGGAAAATGAAACACTAATTCTTTTCCTCTGAAGCCTGAGTGGAACATTCCCAAGGGCAGCTATAGTTTAGGTGTATTACAGGACTAGGGCAGCATGAGATTCCTCCTCTGCATCTCATTCCAAAAAAAAAATTGATGCCTTTTTTTTTTTGATGCCACTATTCTTCTTGCTCATATTCCTATGATCTATGAGATCTGAAGGAAACAGATGTCAGTTTGTGGTGTTTGATAAACGGTTGCTGGAAGTTGGCTGTGACTACCCTAACTCATTTCAGGTCAGCGTAATTTGCAGTCAGTCTTGTCTTTCCTTGATTTAGACCAAGACTTCCAAAGACAGATAACGAAGGATAGATCTACAGCTTCACAGTCACTTTTTCAAGTGCAGTTAAAGAAAGCAATAAAGCAACTGTGTCTAAATATGTACCTGGTATTAGAATACTCCTCAAATGTAATAAATATGTACATGTCAGTCTTGCTGTCAAGACATTTGCCTATGAAGACCTCTCAGACAGAGACGTTCAATATCGCCTTAAACAATAAAGGTTCATAAAACAAAGCAGATGAACTCTTTAATGAACTAAGAAATGGTTATTGGTTCACATTAGCGCTATTGGGTTTAAATTCAACTCAAAAGTCAGGAAGAAATGCATAGAAATGTTTCAGGGGAAAAAAAATAGTTTGTGCTGCAGGTCCCGACCAGCTTTTTTGTCTGAGAAATGAAAATGCCTTGATTGAGTTTTTTGAGTTCTCTCCATCTTTTATTTCTCACTCATTGTCTCCCTCCTGAGCACATTTGGGTTTTTTTTACCTACACCTTTCCCTTCTACACATATATTTTTACACCTATGAATACTGAATGCAGGTATTTGATTTATGCTTTTAAAATATGGCTTCTCAAATTCAACGTGAGGATAAGCTTTGCTTGTAGATCATAAGAGCAACAACAACAAAAAAGGACATCCTGGGTTTTTGTTCTATTTTGTTTTGCTAGAACATGTGAACAAAGAGGAACAGAAACCCATTCAATGCAAACAAGAAAAAACATGAAGGCATGAAGGGGCCAGCAATAAGCAAGCTACTCACTGAAGGGAAAATAAAATCATATTGAGGAGATCAAAGATATATCTGAATGATGTAGTGATAATTTAAGCATTCAAGGGATGATTAGAAAAGGGAGGTGGCATGGATGATAATTATCTAATGAGGAAGGAAGGACTAACAATGACAAATGAGAACTTGGAGAAACACAAATCCACAGCATGAGCCTGAAGCTGTGTCAGGGCCACCCAACAATCCTGACTACCAGCCTCCCCTCTCAGCCATGACCTTCTAGCCTACCAGAAGCCAAATGTGCTGAGCAAATTTTGTGATGGCTAGTGGTCTGAGTGGTCCTGTCACAAGTCATAGAATGGTTTGGGTTGGAAAGGATATAGAAGATCATCCAGTTGCAACCCCCTTGTCATGGACAGGAGCACTTTCCCCTAGGCCAGGTTGCTCAAGGCCTTGTCCAAACTGACCTTGGACAGAGAGACATTGTCCTCCTAGGACTGTGAAATGGTGAACAGGCTGTGAGTGCATTGGAAACAGGATGGATAAACAAAGGTAAACATTTTCTTCAACAAGGAGGAAAAAAAATGAGAAAAGGAAAAAGATGTGGAAGATGTGCTGGAGATCAGCTAAAAGTGATCCAAATGTCAGCAGTGAGGGCGAAGGACCAGATGAAAAGAAGAAAGGCAAAGAAACCTGCAACAGAAAAGAAAGAAGGGACACACAAAAAAATAAGCAGGAATTAAGAATAAGGAAATTGCATCTGTTATATACGAAAGAATTCAAGGCCTTGAGGAAGACAAGGAAAGGATGCAGCAGAGTATGGAGCATGGCAGGCAACACAGGGCAGCAGGGAAGAGGAAAAGATGGAAATGGGTGGACAGAAAAACAAGGGGAAAATCGTCTGCTCTCTGAAAGAGAAAAAAACAGACAATCTGAAACTCAGAGCCTTAGATGTGGCTAAAAGAGAGATCAAGACAGTATTTTTCTCCATCGGGACTCTCTCATTAATAATAGAAGGGGAATTTCTTTTTAAGCATGACGTTAGTCACCTTTCCTTCTGCTGGCACAGGCAGGTGGTACCAAGACATGGGGTGCACTGGGAGCATCCTCTGTACCCCTGAGGAAGGCATGCTGGGCTCTGAGCTATTCTCGTGTCCCTACACAGATGATATCGTGCTTGACTGTGATACAAAATGCTCTTGCCTCTAGCAAATATCCTTTTCACAGTAAAATCAGGGCTGAATAGCACCAACATTCTGTCAGAAGCTGGCCAAATAGGTTGTAAGAACGCTGGGTAACTTCTGGACAATGCCAGTCCTCTGGTGACCATGAGGAAGGAGGTAAGTGGGATGGCCTTGACAAAAAACTACTGCTTCCCTGGAGATGGAGTAAACTGGAAAGGCTGCTGGCAGCATACGCAGATTGAGCAGCATCTGCACATTTCTGGGACCTAGAATCATAAAAGAGTTTGTATTGGAAGGGACCTCTAAAGGTCATAAAGTCCAACTTCCCTGTAGTAAGCAGGCACATCCATAACTAGAGCAGGTTGCTCAGAGTCCCAAACAACCTGACCTGGAATGGTTCCAGGGATGAGGCATCTACCACCTCTCAGAGAAACCCGGGGCCTCACCACTCTCATTGCAAAGAATGTATTCCTTTTGTCAAGTCTGATTCTCCCTCTTTTAGTTTAAAACATCATCTTTTGTCCTGTCACAACAGGCCTTACTTAAAAGTCTGACCCCATCTTTTTTATTGGCTCCTTTGAATAATGGAAAGCCACAAAAGGCTCTCCCTGGAACCTTCTCTTCTCCAAGCAGAACAACCTAAACTCTCAATCACAGAAATCAACTCACACCTGATTTTGTGTCAATAGTATGAAAAATTCTGCAAGGAATATAATAGAATGTAATAATCCCAGTTGTAAGCATTCATAAACAGTACAGTTATGGAGATAAGTGCATGTAAATGTGCTTGTGTTTTAAGTCTAAAGAAACTGATCATTAACCTTTGTAGTAAATTAGAATCCCTCGGGCTGGACTCTATTTCAGAGACGACCAAGAGGCAAACTTCCAACTGATTTCAAGTTTTTCTATTCTCCTAATGCTCCAAGCACGTACCTGGAGTACCAAAAGAGAACTGCCTCACCACAGGGTGGTGGTTTGAAACTGGAGTGGGATAGATTCAGGTTAGACATTAGGAGAAAGTTCCTTACTATGAGAGTGGTGAGATATTGGAACAAGTTGTAAGGTGGAGACATCATCTCCGGTGACATGAAAGGTCAAACTTGCTGAGGCCCTGGACAACCTGACCTAAACCAGGTTAGATGATCTTCAAAGGTCTGTTCCAATCCAGTGCATTCTATGATTCTGTGATGTTCATCTTGGACCACCCTAACCTGCTACAGGACCATAGAATTGTTCTGGTTGGCAGAGATCATGAAATCCATCCCATAACCCAATCCTGCCAGGTCATATGCACTGACTCCCATACAAATGAAACAAATATCTCCCATATCATCACACCCAATATGACCTCAATAATGTATTTACCAGCATCCTCCTCATAAATTGGTCTTCATGAGAACAAGCTGCTGGTTTCACCAAGTGTTTTGGATGGAAATAAGCTCTGAAGAAGGATGCTGTGGGAGTCTGTCAAGCATGCAGTAAACCTAGGTTTGAAACATGGCATTTCCTGATTCAGGTCTTTAATTACAACAACAGAATAGACAGTATAGGGGAGAGACTTCTATGGCATGCTAAAGAAAGGAGTGATATGCCATACAGCTGTCTAGATTTCATTGGAAATATGGAGTGTTACAGTTTATTAATTATGCTGAGGTAACAGGGAAGAAATTTAAATATAGAAATACCTGAAACTAGTAATTGGCTTGAGTCACCACCCCCTGCTTCACTCCACTGCTATAGAAATTGCCAACAAAACATATTCTGCTTCATTTCCCATGACACTAAACAATTGGGATATGGATTCACATCTTAGTAGTATTGAAGGATGAAGTGACATTAGAGGAAAAAAAACTCACACAGATCTCCTGTCCTTATGAGCAGGAAATGCTAGCTATGCCTCCTTAAATATGAAGGCTCCTGACTTCAGCATCTGAGCAGTGTGGAGGATCTTCTGCACAAAGCTGGTTAAAAGGTTGAAATCAATGATAGGTACTGAAATAGTGAGGGCAGCAGGCCTAGGGGAGTGATTGTGCCCCTGTACTCTGCAGTGGTGAGGCCATTCCTTGAATACTGGTTTCACTTTTGTGCCACTCACTCCAAAAATCATGTTGAGATGCTGGAGCAGGTCCAAAGGAGAACAACAAAGCTGATGAAGGATCTGGGGAAGAGAAGATGAGAGAACTGGGGTTGTTCAGGTTGGAGAAGAGGTGAAGAGGAGACCTCCTGGCTCTCTGCAACTCCCTGAAAGGAGTTTTGAGCCAGGTGGGTGTCACTATCTTCTCCTCAGGAACAAGTGACAGAACGAAAGGAAATCATAGACTCATAGAATCAGTCAGGGTTGGAAGGGACCACAAGGATCAACTAGTTCCACCCCCTCTGCCATAGGCAGGGGCACCTCACACTAGGTCAGAATAGAAATGGCCTGAAGTTGCTACAGGGGAAGTTTAGGTTGGACACGAGGAACAGCTTCTTCCTGGAAAGGGTTGTTAAGCCCTGGCCCAGTCTGCTCAAGGCAGAGATGGAATCTCCATCCCTGGAGGTTTTTCTATGCAGTGTGAATGTTCTGCTGAGGAATATGGTTTACTGGTGATCTGGCAGTGCTGGGTGAACAGTTGGACCTGATCATCTGAAAGTTCTCTTCCAATCAAAACCATTCTGGGATTCTAGGATTCCAGCCTTATAATACTGGGAAATGCAGACTCCCAAGACATAAAGGAAAATCCTGGATTATACATCCAGCCCCACTTAAAGGGCACAGTAGGGTTGGCCAACAGGTACTGAATGAGTGTAGGACAGGATAAATTCTACTTATTTCACAATTTTATCACAGATTCTTGAAAGGTATGAATTTATTTATGGTTTAAAAGACATAATAGCTTTATTTTGATGTCTACTTGACCCACTAATTTTTCTTGAATACATGCAAAAAGGATTCTTCCAGAATGATGACAGGCAGTGTAGAAAACATGCTGCCAAGTGGTTGTTAAAGATAAGTTCCTTAGAAGTTTGACTTGGCATTCTTCAATTACCAGTCTAATTATTCTACTATTATTTAGGCAGCAAGCCAAAGGTTTCCTGGGTGCAGAGGAAGTTAATAGGGGAGATGAAGCAAGATTGTGAGGCCATGTCAGCATATGTTCATTAAAGCCTGATTTCTTCTGCATTAAACTTGCTGCTCCAAGTAACTACAACAGTGTCTATGTGTTTAATGATTAAAAACAAAAATAAAATATGCAAGAGTAAGTATTTAAACTATTTCCTGATCCTTTTTTTTCCCTCTGGTTGTTTGTAGAGAGCTATTAAAAAAGAGAAAAGAAGGATAAATTCACCAGGAAATCTAGAGAAAAGAATGCAATGTCTCTCATTCTTTGCTAGAAGGAAATTAAAGAGTTTCCAGAAGCTTGTCAGTAATCCTTGCTGCTTTCTAGTGTTCAGCACTGGATACGAGGGGGAATGGGTTTAAGCTGGAGGAGGGGAGATTTAGACTGGATGTTAGGAGGAAGTTCTTTACAGTGAGGGTGGTAAGACACTGGCACAGGTTGCCCAGGAAGGTTGTGGATGCTTCCTCCCTGGAGGCATTTAAGGCCAGGCTGGATGAGGCCTTGAGCAGCCTGCTCTAGTGGGAGGTGTCCCTGCCTATGGCAGGGGGTTGGAGCTGGATGATCCTTGAGGTCCCTTGCAACCTAAACCGTTTGTGATGGTTTGGGTATCCCCCGCCCCCCCCACTTTAGAAATCACCCAGACTAGACTCAGTCAGCTCTGNGGACAGCCCAGCACGAAGTGCAGAGCGAAGTGTCCTTAGCTTTTGTTTTGGTTTTCTTCTTTACACATCTCAGCAAGACTGTGAGGGAAGTAGACCTCGCCATTGTTTTCATTTCTCAGCCTATCATCTAGTTCTTCTCACCAAAACATGCTAGCTAGCTTCAAACTAGCACACCGTTCTATGATTCTATGATTCTATGTATAATTGCATATATATATATATATATACATATAAATATATATATATAAAATCACATTTGAAAGAGGTTATTTCAGTTGCAAAGCCAAGTATTTGAAAGCTAAGAAATGCCATTTTGAACAGTTGCCCACACAATCCCAATTCTTCCTGCTTGCATATCTGACTGCAAATATTTAAAGAGAAGGAGCAGGAAAATACTACCTGATTATGTAGTTAAAGATTGCTTTGCAATTCATGTGCTCACCAGAGTAGAACTGAAATTGCAACCAGTTATAACCTTAAATCTGGCATTCTTTAACACACAGATCTGGCCTATGCAAACTAAATAACTTCTTTTCAACATCATTGGTCAAGCATTGGAACAGGTTGCCCAGGGAGGTCTTGGAGTCACTGTCTCTGGAAGTGTTCAATGGACATGTGGACATGGCATTTAGGAACATGGTTTAATGGCTATGATGGTTTTAGGTTGAAGGTTGGACTTGATGATCTTGGAGGTCTGGTTCAGCCAAAGCAATTCTATGATTTGATGTTACTTTTAACGTGATTTCCTGGTTTAGTTTCTAAGGAGATACATAAAGGAAATCATCTTACACACATCTATCTAAAAAAAGAAATAACTTAACCCAGGCCAATTCTTTGCTTTTCCCTCTCTCTCACACACATTCTTGCTATCCTTCTTTCTATGGAAGGACATGGAAACTTTCCTGAACTTTATTTGGCAAGTCACTGCCTCATGTGAAATAAGGAAACTAAGAGAAATCATCTTCACCAGCCAACTCACACCACCTGCCCTCAGAAACAGTTTTCCTGAGCTGTCAAGTGGATTTCCATACAATATTGGCATCCAGTCTGAGGCATTACTTCATATGTTTTATTCTATTTGTTTTCCCACATATTACCCTGCTTTAAACCTTGGGAATGCAGAAGCTAACAGAGCAGAAGCACTTCTGCCTGACCTCTGCAAGAGCCCTCATTCTTGGGGTGCGATGTTGAGCAACCTTGCTGGAGGATCTGATTCTTTCTCAGGTCTTATCAAGACCATTGAGATGCAGGAATTTAAAGACTTCACTGTATGTGGATCCAAGCAGGCCTGCAAGCCAGAAGCTTAAAAGGAAAGAGAACTACATCATATTAACTAAAACTCGTGGTTGAAACCACAAACCATGTGCAACTGATTAGAAGTTCCATCTGAACAGGAGGAAAAACTTCTTTGGTGTGAAGGTGCTGGAGCCCTGGAGCAAGCTGCCAGACTGGTTGTGGAGTCTCCTCTGGAGAAATTCCAGACCTACCTGGACATGGTCTTGGGCAAACTGCTCTAGGTGAATCAGGAAGATTGGAGCAGATGATCTCCAAAGGCCCTTTTTAACTGTCACCATTCTGTGATCCTGTGATTATGTTTCATGAGAGCTTGATTCTGAGATAATTTTTGGAGCATAGAATTTATAGAATTAGAATCATAGAATCAACCAGGTTGGAAGAGACCTCCAAGATCATCCAGTCCAACCTAGCACCCAGCCCTAGCCAGTCAACTAGACCATGGCACTAAGTGCCTCATCCAGGCTTTTCTTGAACATCCACAGGGGACGGTGACTCCACCACCTCCCTGGGCAGCCCATTCCAATGCCAATCACTCTCTCTGGCAAGAACTTCCTCCTAACATCCAGCCTAGACTTCCCCTGGCACAACTTGAGGCTGTGTCCCCTCATCCTGTTGTTGGTTGTCTGGGAGAAGAGACCAACCCCCACCTGGCTACAACCTCCCTTCAGGTAGTTGTAGACAGTAATGAGGTCCTCCCTGAGCCTCCTCTTCTCCAGGCTAAACACCCCCAGCTCCTTCAGCCTCTCCTCATAGGGTTTGTGTTCCAGGCCCTTCACCAGCTTCGTTGCCTTTCTCTGGACACCTTCCAGCACCTCAACATCTCTCTTGAGTTGAGGAGCCCAGAACTGGACACAGCACTCAAGGTGTGGCCTGACCAGTGTTGAGTACAGGGGCAGAATAACCTCCCTCGTCCTACTGGCCACACTGTTCCTGATACAGGCCAGGATGCCATTGGCCCTTTTGGCCACCTGGGCACACTGCTGGTTCATCTTCAGCCTACTATCCACCAGTACCCCCAGGTCCCTTTCTTCCTGACTGCTCTCCAGCCACTCTGTCCCCAGCCTGTAGTATAATACAAAAGGAGACCTCAATGTTCTCTAATTCTGGTGGAAAGAGAAGCCTTTACTGAGACAACTGAAGAGTCTGGCGGTGACCCACTTGTGAGCTTCACTTTCTCCTGCAAACCCCAATGCCATCTACTGCTCTGCCTCCAAAACCTCCCACCCCCTAGCTGTAGATCAGCACAGCTGCCAACATGTCATGGTCACCTACCAGCTCCTCAAACACCTGCTCTGTTCTCTGTGCAATTAAATATTTAGATGATGCTTCGTTTATGAAAATTAGATCTTAGGAGTGAATTAGGGCTAAATTAATTATTACCCTAAAGTTAAAAATAAATTGTATTATTAGAACCATATCTTTCTTGCAGAACTGTGTTTGCCATCTCGACAGGAGAAAAAAAATAGATTACGGAATAGACTTTTTATAGGAGGTGTTAATTCTGAATAATTAGGATTAGGCACTGGGGATTTGCAACCCAAATAAAAATTACCTAATTAACCCTTATATTGGCCCTAACAGAGAAGCCAAGTAGTCCAGCAATAAAGAAAGGAAAAGAAAACCACAAAACCCTCCACACACGTAAGTGACTATCTAGTAGTCTAACACTAAACTGAGACTTAAAGACACTAGCTGGAAAATATTTATGAACCTGAAAAGAATTTGAGTGCATTTGGGTTCTTCACAGAATCCCAGAATGGTAGGGGTTTGAAGGGACCTCCGGAGATTATCTAATCTAATCTAAACCCTGTGCTAAAGCAATGTCATCCACAGAAGCTTGCCCAGGATCACAATGTCCGTGTGGTTTTGGAATCGCTTCACAACCTCTCTGGGCTGCCTGCTCTAGGGCACCAGTATCCACAGAGCAAAGAATGTTCTTCTCCTACTCAGATGGAAACTTCTGGGTTCCAGTTTGTGCCCCTTGCCCCTTGTACTATCACTGGGCACCAGTGAAGAGAGTCTGGCCCCATCCTCTTGCCCCTCACAGGCCCTTTAGCTCTTGAAGAGCATTGAGAAGATGCCCTCTCAGGCTGCTCTTTTCTAGGCTAAACAGTCCCAGGTCTCTCAGCCTTTCCACTTCACAGTGATGTTCCAGTATGCTCAATATCCTCATAGCTCCTGTTTTTCTCTCTCTCTAGTAATTTCCTATCTCTCTCAAACTGGGAAGCCCAGAACTGGACCCAGTAGTCAAGATGTGTCTTCACCACGGCAGAGCAGAGGGCTGAAGTGCCTCCCTTTACCTGCTTGTCACACTATTCTTAATGTATCCTCAGAGACCACTGCCCTTTTTAGCCACAAAGGCACATTCCTGGCTCATGGTGATCTTGACTCCCATGACTCCCAGGGGTCTTTGTCTGTAGAGCTACCATAATGTGATAATATAATCCAGGCATTTTAGAGTGACATCTTTATCTGAGATATGTGAAGCTGTCTATTCTTTTTATCTCAACTCTCTCCTAATACTACCTTTTCTAATTTCCTTCTATAGTGATTATCTCTTTTATCTGGGCTATTATTTTGGGGTTTGTCGAGATTTTCTCAAGTATCCCATGGCGTGTTCAGGGTCCTAGCACCCATGGCAGTAAGATCTGCCAGCCTCTTCACCCCAGCCATGAGAGACACACAACAGCATGGACCAAAGCCTCCTCAGCTCCTATGGACATGTTGAATTCATGACCAAAAGCCAAGACAACTGTCTCTTCATGCAAAGGTCCTCTGAAAGAAACCCTGGGCAGCAGTACATGATCATGAGGGGATAAAAAAGCTCTGGCCACAAGCAGGAGTGCATTGCTGAAGAAGAAAATCATTTTCTTTCTTGGTCAAGGGCATGAGTAGATACTATGGATGCATTTGGGTCAGGAACTGGCTGGAAGGCCGAGCCCAGAGAGTTGTGGTGAATGGTACCACATCCAGTTGGCAGCTGTCACTAGTGGTGT
>WAAF01005138.1:303415-331355 GCA_013400475.1 Tricholaema leucomelas | reverse complement strand
GGGGGGGGGGGGAAGAAGAATTAAAATAATGATTTCATTTGAGTAATGAGCCCAAAGTGTCGATTTTGGTTTTACACTCGCAGGAGTGGACCTGCTGAAAATGCCATACCAACAAACGGAGGGAATCATAGAATCATAGAATGGTTTAGGTTGGAAGGGACCTCAAGGATCATCCATCTCCAACCCCCCGCCATAGGCAGGGACACCTCCCACTAGAGCAGGCTGCTCAAGGCCTCATCCAGCCTGGCCTTAAATGCCTCCAGGGAGGAAGCATCCACAACCTCCCTGGGCAACCTGTGCCAGTGTCTTACCACCCTCACTGTAAAGAACTTCCTCCTAACATCCAGTCTAAATCTCCCCTCCTCCAGTTTAAACCCATTCCCCCTTGTCCTGACATTACCAGACCTTGTCAATAGTCCCTCCCCAGCCTTCCTGTAGGCTCCCTTCAGATACTGGAAAGAATCCGCTGGCATGGAGTAAAACAATTACATTCTCTTTGGAACAGCTGCTATTTGCGTATTTCAAATGTGGGATATGAAGAAGGAATGAGGAAAGCATGCAGGGTTTGTAGGTTTGAATTTTGGAGAGGAAGAGTAAGTGGCTGTTTAAGGACAAAAGAAAAAAAAATAAAAGAACCCCAAAAAGCTGAGAAAAAAAAGATTCAAAATAAATTCAGTGCCTCCAGAGCAAGCTGAAGTTAAGTCAATCTTCTCAGGAGGTACTTGACCCTCCTAGGTACATCTAAAAATCCTGGTACAGGAGACCACTTCTTCAATGATCTTGAAGGTCTTTATCACTTCATCAACAATTTTGAAGGTCTTTTCCAACCTAAGTGATTCTATGAGTCTATGATTCTTACATAAGATTACACTTGTGGATTATGGAGCCTGCTAGAACATTGGACATCACCAGAGCAAGAGGGGAAGTCAGAAGCAGAGTGGGAAGAGGGGAATTCAGAAGCAGAGTTGGAGCATGGTATGTCCTTTAGAATGAACAGACAAAGATTATAGAATCATAGAATTAACCAGGTTGGAAGAGACCTCCAAGATCATCCAATCCAACCTAGCACCCAGCCCTAGCCACTCAACTAGACCATGGCACTAAGTGCCTCATCCAGGCTTTGCTTGAACGTCTCCAGGGATGGCGACTCCACCACCTCCCTGGGCAGCCCATTCCAGTAGCCAATCACTCTCTCTGTGAAGAACTTCCTCCTAACATCCAGCCTAGACCTCTCCCAGCACGACTTGAGACTGCGTCCCCTTGTTCTGTTGCTGGTTGCCTGGGAGAAGAGACCAACCCCCACCTGGCTACAGCCTCCCTTCAGGTAGCTGTAGACAGCAATGAGGTCAGCCCTGAGCCTCCTCTTCTCCAGGTTAAACAACCCCAGCTCCCTCAGCCTCTCCTCATAGGGTTTGTGTTCCAGGCCTTTCACCAGCTTTGTCGCCCTTCTCTGGACACATTCCAGCACCTCAACATCTCTCTGGAATTGAAGAGCCCAGAACTGGACACAGCACTCAAGGTGTGGCCTGACCAGTGTTGAGTACAGGGGCAGAATAACCTCCCTCGTCCTACTGGCCACACTGTTCCTGATCCAGGCCAGGATGCCATTGGCTCTCTTGGCCACCTGGGCACACTGCTGGTTCATCTTCAGCCTACTATCCACCAGTACCCATGTTTCTAACTCTGTGCAGAAGATTTCTGTAGCTCAAGATGTCCACTATTCCCAAACCTTTTCTGATGTGTTCAGCCAGCTGAGCCTTCACATCATACTTCTCTTTGGAAATCAGTGGGAGCATTGCAGTGACTGCAGTAGAAAGGGCATGGGCAGGAAAACTCTAAAGCATTTATAGGTTAGTTTTGATATTCCATAGAGGCAAATTAATTTGCTTGAAAGCATTTTTCATGACATCCATATTTTGGGGGATTTTTGTACTTTTTTTTGGGCTTCTGAATGGCCCTACACTCATCCCACACTTATTTTTATTCTCATTCTCTATACAAAGAGAATAAAAAACTAAATAAAAAATATATTAAGAGCACTCTGCAGGAAAATCAACGGGCCAGAATGATTCTCTTCTTAATTGTTTTAATTAAGTAAAAAGCAACATTATCTCCACCTCCTTTTCATTTATGCAGAGGGACAAAATAATTTGATATTGTGTACTGAATTTGAAAGGATCTGTTATCGGGCAACACCTCTAGGTTATTTTAGTTCTTTAATGTAATAGCAAGAGTTTATTTCCTTTCATCTGGAATAGACTTCAACCATTCACACAAACAGTAAGTTAGGATTCAGCTTTATTTTCTCCTTTCTCATTTAAATCAGATTCTTCATCATCAACACAATCTAATTTTTTCCTTCTGGGATATAACTGGCAAATTTATGTGGCACTGCAGAAGAAGGAACTGCTATGTAGATCAAAGTGGTAATTTTCCCCTTTTCATCTTCCCCTAATCAGGATCTCCTCCAGCTTCTGGAAAGCCTTGTAAGTACTTGAACATCATGTTGCTTTTTTAAGCTATGAATACTCTATATTGAGCCTCCTGCTTTGAGGAATCTGTTTTGGAGTGGTAATGCCTCTTTAACTGTACAATGTGATCTACATTGCTCTACGAACCGGACATTTATATTGCCCTGAAGCTACCACAGAAATTTGTGTGCCAATCAGCAAGACTGCAAGTAGAAAAACCACAGAATCACAGAGTCACAGAATCATAGAGTCATAGAATCATAAGATCTTAGAACCAGAGAACTGTCAAATCATAGAATACAATAATTGAACCGTTGAGTTTTAAAAAGACCTGAAGTTTAGAAAGACATCAAGTCTAACCTTCAACCCAGCACCACTATGGCCACTAGACCATTGTCGTGGAGGGCCCATACGCCCAAAATAGGCTTCTTCACACCTCGTCTTGCCTGGACATGTTTTTTGCCCACACCAGAGGTAAACACATAAACAAGCACAAAGAAACACAACAAATATCACAGTATCACAGTATCACCAAGGTTGGAAGAGACCTCATAGATCATCAAGTCCAACCTGTTACCACAGAGCTCAAGGCTAGACCATGGCACCAAGTGCCACGTCCAATCCTGCCTTGAAATATGGTGCCATAAAGTCTGGCCTGCCAGGCTAACGTGGTTGCATAAGCCCATGTGCCTAGCTTATGGCCCACCGGGTGCAAGGCAAATGCTATCCCCATATTTGGGAGGTTGAGGAGTGTGGCTCTTGCCTATTATGGTAAGGTTTGGCTAACTGCCAACCTGATTGGTCATTCTGGTGTCCAAAGGGCCATTAATCTCGGCCCACATTTGATAAATAGGGGTACACAAGTAAACAAGGTGCTTAGGCTCACTCGCACTGCTTTTGCTTATGCCTGCTCGCCTGCCTGCCTGCTCACCCACAGAGTCTCCCATGGGCTCCCAGCCACTTACACACCTGCACGCCACTGTGGTGAGTTACCAAGACTAGATCCTGTATTGCCTGCCTTTATCTACAGAGCTCAGTCTCCCATGCAGCTGTGCGTCCTATTGCATGGTCTCTGCCTTATCACTGCCTGGTAAGCTCCATTACCACCAAATTACCAGCAGCAGACCCTGGGTTGTCTGCACACAATTGGCCTGTGTGGTCGGTGTGACATCGTGCTGAGACTGCATGACATCCTGCCTCTGCACCTGAAGGTCCTGCCTAAGAATCCCTGGACAGAGCATCCAGAAGAAGCGAGGAGAACAAGGTCAGAGATTGTCCTTTCCCCAGAAGCTGGGAAGATTCTCCTTCCCCCCTGAAGCTGGGAGGACTCCAGCCTCAAAGTCCACAGGCAGAGTCCCCTGAAGATTGGACACTTGTATAGGCTGTGACACAGCCCCAGAGAGTGATTGACAATTAATAAGAATTTGTGAGTAAATGCTTTAATGCCTCTGTAATCTCTACTGCCTTCTGCCATAGATTGGACACTTGTATAGGCTGTGACACAGCCCCAGAGAGTGATTGACAATAAGAATTTGTGAGTAAATGCTTTAATGCCTCTGTAATCTCTACTGCCTTCTGCCATAGAGCAGAAAGAGCTTGGGCCCATCTACTGAGCAAATAGCATATTGACCCCAAGCAGCATTTGGCCATGGGGAAATTCCTCTCTCTGTTTATTGTTCGAATGTTTGCTAGATAATAATAGTTATTAACAAGTTCTCTTTGATATTATTCCTAGAATGTCTTCCATAACCATGTAAGAACAAAATAAATATTAAAATTCAGTGTTTGGGGGTGGTGAGAGTTCAGAATATTGAAGTTAATAAATGATATATTTTTACAGAAGATCCTCTCGCATCAATTAATTTCTCCCCTCCGCCACAATTGGCACAGGCGGCAGAATCCCCTCCGCAACAACCACATCCACATATTTATTGAACATCTCCAAGAATGGTGACTCCACCCCTTCCTTGGGCAACCTATTCCAATGCATGATCACTCTTTTAGTGAAGAAATTTTTCCTCACATCTGATCTAAACTTACTCTGGCACAATTTGAACCCTTGATCTATCACTTGGTGCTAGGGAGAAGAGGTTGACCCTTCAGCTCGCAAACACATCCTTTCAAGTATTTGTACAGAGAATCACAGAATCATGGAATGGTTTGGGTTAGAATGGACTTTTAAAGGTTGTCCAGTCCAACTGCTCTGTAGTCAGCAGGCACATCTGCAACTACAATGGGTTTTACAGAGCCCAAACAAACATGACCTGAAAAGTTTACAGGGATAAGGGTGGATAAATAAACAAATCTGCACCATGATCTTTTGAGCAATGACTTTTTGAGCAACAGAAGGAAAGCCCATGCTGATAGCAGCCTCGTGGTCTTTCACCACAAGTTCCTGCACACCTGTAAGAAACCTAACTTCATCCAGCCCTTCCTGCTTCCCAGACTTGAGAGCATTTAAAAAAGGGCTTTAGCTCAGATGTTCCACCAGAAGTGCCAGTGCAGGGGAGCTGCCACGTCGCTGCATTGCACTAAACATCTCCCCAAGGACATTGTCATCTGGGTTCCAAATATAATTAGGAGGAATTTCAAACACTGCTTTAGATTATGTATAGGGTAACATGTGGTACTGACTTAAATATAGAGAATATTCCTTTAAAAGTCTTTAATCATCAAGTCATATTTTGTCTTCTTTACTTATAGGTCATTTCTTTGAGAGAATAAATTATGATTAGCCTCTTAGTTTAAATGTAAAATTTAGCAGAACTATAGTGTCATTGCTCTCTGTTCTTTCAGTATTTCTCTTTCATTAAAACTGCCTTTGAAATCTTTTACCCTCTACTCTATCAGAAGCCCAGTGAGGACACTCTAATTTCTGAAACCATGCCTGTGGTAAAGGAAAAATGCAGAAGGCATTAGGCTTCCTCATTGACTGAGTTTTTCACCCTTTCTTCTATTACAGGATACCAAGATCACAGTGCTTCTGGTATGCAACAGGCAGGGAGAAGACAACCAGAATGTAAGATGTGTTGGGAGATCTTTAATGGAAATGCTGCATTTTCTTCAAGGTCTGTTCTCTTTAATATCCAAGGAATGAGACCAAATAAAAATAATCATTTTTATTAAGGCACATCTCTTTCCATTCCCCCAAATATTTTTATGCATATATAAAATATTTACTCTGAGCAGAGATAATTTATGAAATTCAACAGACTCAGCCTGTTTGAACATCATAAGCTTTGCTAGCCAAGCTCATGTATTTGTGTACGATTTTCACCGTCTCCAAAAACCTCCTTTCTGCTCAATTCTCTTTGCTGCCCACAACCGTTTGTAAAACAGCTTTATGCACATCCCAAACGGTGCCATCCATGCCCCAAACTCACCATGTAAGCACTCTGCTTCTCAAAGTACCTGCAAGAGACATGCCAACATCCTGCCTAGGATCCTACTGGGAATCAAACGTTCACTGAAGTTGAGACAACACTTGGCTTGGAATACAACACTAAACTCCATCCAAACTACCACGGATAACCACTTTCTCACAGTGTTTTCAGAAGACCCTGGGTGCACATTAAGAGGCACAGTACATTTGTTACAGGTGACACCAACACTGAAGCAAAACAAACAAACAAAAAAAAAAGGGGGGAAAGGAGAAGATAAAAAAAAAAACAAACCCCAAAACCAACCAAACAAACCCCCCAAAATCTGACCAAATATTACATTGCTGGAAAGAGTTTCATCTGCTCCTGCAGTTCTACTTTGCTCAACATAATGCCAGCAGTAAGAAAGGTCATAATAAAAAGTGTTAGACTTGCCAAGGCAATATTTCACTGGGCTGAAACATCCTATTACACAGCCAGGGAGGTTGTTTAAAGGCTGAACATTTTGCAAGTTAAATCTCTATAAATATGACTGCAACATGCAAAGAGTAGCTTAAACCGTAATGGCTGGCAACTGCCATCAAATGTCCTATAGAAGCCTAAAATTGCATCAATGTTTTATGAAAAAAGGAATTTAAAGTCTTCTGGAGTGGTTGAGGTTATAATGGTGCTGGACCAATACTATAAACCATGAAAGATTTCATCCTGCTGCAATAATTCTGCTACTCTGATGCAGGGTTTCCTTGAAAATGTGCATCTGCATTGCAATGTTTAGAGAGGCTCATGATTCTTCTTGATGTATTCCTCTAAAATCAGAGGATTGCCTTTGGACAGTAGCTGATTTTCAGCTGGGAAAACTAAATAAGGTTGCTACTTTGGAGTAAGGGTCCCTGTGATCCTCCACTTGGCAGGACAATAGAGCATCTACGGGAAATCTCTGCCATAAATTTGAGCGGGCTACGGAAACTGGGAAGCGCAGTTCTAAATCCTTGACTCCACAGCACATCAAAGCCAGAGCAGCATCACAGAAGGGGAAAACTGGCTCAAGGTACACAAAAGTTGCCAATCTCCAGTTCCCACACACCTCTCCTTTTACACCTCCTGTCTGTCTCCAAACCTCCATCCCAGAAACCCCCTCCTCAAGAAGGATTTCAAATAAACGCTGGGTGTGCAGCCCTTGGGTGTCCAAGCCACTAACTCCAATCTCTCCATGTCATAAATCATAGAATCATAGAATTAGTCAGCGTTGGAACGGACCACAAGGATTATCTAGTACCAACCCTCCTGACATGGGCAGGGACACCATACCCTAGAGCAGGCTGGCCAGAGCCTCATCCAGCCTGGCCTTAAGCACCTCCAGGGACAGGACCTCAACCGCCTCCCTGGGCAACCCATTCCAGGCTGTCACCACTCTCATGGTGAAGAGCTTCCTCCTCATGTCCAGTCCATGTGCAGCTCTGGTTCCCCTTTCAAGAAAGTGGGCTTAGGGAAAGACGAAAGACCTGAAGGATGTCATAAAGAAAGACAAATGGCATAGAGGATCTTTCTAATAAATGACTGAGTAGTTGTTCTTTACATTAAAACAGACTGAGTCTTAACCTGGAGATCTCTGGAAGCTGGAAAGGTGTATTGTATGGGTGTCTGATAAGCTTACTTGTTATTTCCTTCTGTCTGACATGCAAGTGGGGTCTCACAAGAGCGGAGGGGCAGAAAACCCCCTCCTTTGACCTGTTGGTGGAATATTGAAACTGTTCTTTGAAGAACTGCAGGACTTAAGCAGTGAAAAACAATTCTTATCATAGAATCATAGAATCATAGAATCATAGAATGGTTCAGGTTGGAAGGGACCTCAAGAATCATCCAGCTCCAACCCCCTGCCATAGGCAGGGACACCTCCCACTAGAGCAGGTTGCTGAAGGCCTCAATTCTTGATTTACTATTTGTTTTGAATCATAGCTACTACGAAATTCCCATCTCACACTATTGAAAAGTCATCGATCAGATCCTCTAAATCATGTAACTGCAGGAGATAGGAATGTACCCACTTTGGATGGTGCCAGTTTTTACAGACCTCAGTCTGTGAAAACATTTTCCAGCCTTTTCAAACACTAAGGCTTATTTTCTCTAGGAGAAGACTATCATGTATTTGTGGGATCCTAGCACCTAGGTCTTTGATATATTGTGGCTGTGTTTGTTCTCTCTTAGCCACTTGGGCTATCAGCAAGATCCTGTAACCTTTCCTTGTGATCAAAGCCCATGGATGGACATGCAACAACTGGTTGAAGACAGAGTCTCTGTTTTTCCTACTGTCTAGATCAACCTCTGCTCTGTTGCAGCATAACTATTCTAGTTCCCTTTAGTTTTACCTTAAACATGGATGATAGAACCTGGATTTAATTCTGTATTTTCTTTTAAAACAGGCCTGAGAATAAGATTATTCAATTTTTCTCTCAAGCTACTAAGCTGTTTCCTATACATAGTTCGTGTACTCCTGGATGATCCTACACAAGGACTTGGATGGTAATGTTTTGGGTTTTTTTTGGTAATTTCTGCTTTAAAAGCATTGTTTAATGTTCTAAGAAAGAACTGAATTTGGTGAATAAAGGTTTGATATTCCGTTTTACAGATGTTTTGAAAGAATCACAGAGCTAATCTTACATTGTGAATGGAAGTAAGAAGTAAAATAACAGTATTCTTTTTTTCACTTTCCTGCTAAAATAATCCTGTCTCTTTGCTTAGATGCTGTACTTCAAATATAATCATGCAAAATAAAACCTGAGCAGATCCTATAAAGCCCTTTAGGAAGTTTGGTGTCCAATTCCCACTGTCCAAAACCATTGCACAGAAGAAAAGAAAACCAACCACAAGAGCTAGGATTTGTAAACTCCTTTTAAACATTTCATATAGAATTCAGGGCAGTGGATACAAACTGGAACATGGGAAGTTCCACTGTGAGAAAAGACTTCTTTACTATGAGGGTTATCTCTGGAGTAGGCTGCCAAGAGAGGTTGTGGAGTCTCCCTCTTCAGAGACTTTCAAGACATCTGGATGTGTTCCTGTGTCACATGTCTTAGATGACCCAGATTTGGCAGGGAGGTTGGACTCAATAATCTCTGGACATCCCTTCAAATCCCTAACATTCTGTGAGTGTATGATTCCTGGATCTGTTTTAAATGTTCAGAACTTACCAGAAGCGTTTTAGAGGTTCTCACATTGTACTTGGAGATGCAGAGCAGCTAGAATGTGGTTTGCTGCTGAACAGCATCTTGTGAAGCATCTCATAACAGATCAGATGCAACTTCAAGTAATTTCCAAGCTTCTTTTATGGAGCAAATCTCATTAAGAAGAGGGGTGGAGAACCTTTCCCTGAAAAAAAGGCCAGAGGATGAAATTTCCATTGTAAGTTCCACAGCAATTTATAAACAAATATACCTAGTAAGTAGTGATTAACATTTTATTAGATAAATTACTCATGCTTGCTAAATTACCATGCATGGATATACCATTAATATGCAGCAGAACTTACAGTTCAGAGTCATCAGCAATGTAAACATATGTTCAGACACTCCATCTCAGTGTACTCCTGTGTCTGCATTCAAGGGCTGCCGTGTAAATACATCAGTGATTTAGGGGCCTTCCAGCTGCATCTTTAGACTGAGCTTAATCTGGTGATAGAATGACTGTTCATGGCCTCAAATTGCATCAGAAGAGGTTTAGGCTTTCTATCAGCAAAACATTCTTTACTGAGAGTGCTCAGGCAGCCTGCCTTCATCCCAGCCACGGGACGTGTAAAACCAGTCAACATTGGGCCACAAAGATGCTAGGACCACTGGATCACCTCTCTTATGATGAGAGGCTGAAAGTCCTGGGGCTGTGTAACCTGGAGAAGAGCAGGCAGAGAATTTCCCTGACAGATAGATGACAAATACTGCTCTGTAGTTTAAAGGTGCTTATACTTCTTCTCAAGGTGCCTCTGGAGTGCGCAAGATCACTGACTGAAGTTTTGATTGGGGAATTTTAGACTGGACACAAGGGAAAAAATCCTGCCTACAGAAGTGGTCAGGCATTGAAGCATACTGCCCAAAGTGAAGTTACCATTATGGAGATTGTAAAAAAAGGGGATCAGATCATAGAATCATAGAATCAACCAGGTTGGAAGAGACTTCCAAGATCATCCAGTCCAACCTAGCACCCAGCCCTATCCAGTCAACTAGACCATGGCACTAAGTGCCTCATCCAGGATTTTATTGGAACACTTCCAGGGACAGTGACTCATGTGGCCCTTTGGGACATGGTCTAGTGGTCATGGAGATGCTGGGCAGAAGGTTGGACTTGATGATCTTATAGCAGTTTTGCAGCCTTAATGATCCTATGATTGAAAAGGCTACACAGAGCTATGTGATGTGAGCACAAAACTTTTTTGTTTCAAGTATCAGACACAATTCATGATTTGATATTGTTTAGCCTGGAGAAGAGGAGGCTCAGGAGTGACCTCATTTCTGTCTACAACTACCTGAAGGGAGGTTGTAGCCAGGTGGGGGTTGGACTCTTCTCCCAGGCAACCAGCAATAGAACAAGGGGACACAGCCTCAAGTTGTGCCAGAGGGAAGTCTAGGCTGGATGTTAGGAGGAAGTTGTTGCCAGAGAGAGTGATTTGCATTGGAATGGGCTGCCCAGGGAGGTGGTGGAGTCACCATCCCTGGAGGTGTTCAAGAAAAGCCTGGATGAGGCACTTAGTGCCATGGTCTAGCTGACTGGCTAGGGCTGGGTGCTAGGTTGGACTGGATGATCTTGGAGGTCTCTTCCAAACTGGTTGATTCTATGATTCTATGATAAAAGGCTATCATCACCTTTTGCTGCCACAAGTTCAAGACTGTTAGAGGGACAGCACTGAAAAATTAACCTCAAAAATCTCCCAGGAGCTTGTTGTTTGTTGCTATATTTTTTTTTTTCAGAAACAAGGAGGGGAAAAACACACCTAAAGTTGTCTGTAAGCTTTTCCAAACTAAGCAGGAATTTGGTAGCTATGCTTTGTGTCCAAATAAAGGGATCAAAGGGTTGGGTAGATGTTTTCTACCAAAGGGATCTGGGTAGATGTTTTCCATAACAACACTCCAAGAAATTGCACTAAATCTCAGCCATTATCCCTGGTTTTATAGAACTGCCCACGGAGACAGACACCAACAGCACTATTAAGTACCACCAAAGTACCAGGCTTGTTACAGGAGCTTTATGAGAGCCAAGGATCAAATATTTTTTCACAGTTTTATGTGGATAGTTTCATGAAAATTGATCAGGTCTAAAAAGTCACAGTCCAAATGAAGCTAAGGTTAAAGATAATTTATACATGATATTCCTAATTTTATTCTGAGCCCTTTTATTACTGTGTAGGCCTTTATGACTTTAAAGAAAATGTCAGTGGCAGCAAATGACATTGTACTGAATAATCTAGTTATGAGGGAAAAGACATTTAAAACTATTCCATATCAGCTTTGCTCTGTTCTGCTGAACTTACAGTTTTACCCCACACAGCTGGACAAAACTCTTCTCTGTGTTTTTAAATCCTCTCTAAGGTTGCTTTAGTAACCAATGTCTTTTCTTTGGTTTGGTTTGGGTTTTTTTTCCCCCTTCAATTAATTCAAAGGAGTACATTATGACCTCACATGTGCAGGGGTTTATCACTATGTGCGTTGCTGTCTCAGTCCTGAACATTCAGGACATGGAAATCACAGTATCACAGTCTCACAGTATTACCAAGGTTGGAAGAGACCTCATAGATCATCAAGTCCAAGCCATTACCACACAGCCCAAGGCTAGACCATGGCACCAAGTGCCACGTCCAATCCTGCCTGGAACAGCTCCAGGGACGGCGACTCCACCACCTCCCTGGGCAGCCCATTCCAGTAGCCACAGTATTTCCATTAATTGTTGTCTGCACAATGATGAGAACAGAGATGGGTTTGATGGACATCTTCAGCCCTCCTTCAGAGAACCCTGTTCTTCAGTTTGCAGGATTTACTCTCTGTCCCCATTTTAGTCAATCTCCAAATATGAAACAACAACAACAAACATGCAGAATAATGTGGATATTTACAGTGTTATTATAGTTCTTGTCTTGATTGTCTTTCAGATGGATATCAAACTTCTGTCAGCAATATTCACTTTTTTTTTTCCCCTTTTCTTCCTTTTCTTCCAACCAGGAAAAAAAAAGAAAGGCAGTGACACATCAGGCAGACATGTCCCTGAAGCCACCATTTGATACAAGGAGCAGATTCAAGGGGCAGCTTTTCCCAAGGATGTTTCCAGGGATTCCCCAGAGGACTACTCATACCAGAGCCCTGTCACTGATACTGCTCTTAGATTTCTCTTCGCCTAAGATCCTCTTCTCAGTTTTGGCTTCTCCAGGATAAACTACTTCAGGATAAACTACTCCAGGCTTTTCAGCCTGGAATCCTTACAGAGATGCCTCAGTCCCCCCATCACCTTTGTAGCCTCTGCTGCAGGATGCCAGAACACTGGACCGGACTGCACATAGAGGTCATGGAGTCTTCTTCTTTGGAGAGATTCCAAACCCTCCTGGACAATCTGCTATGGATGACCCTGCTTTAGCTGGAGGGCTGGGCTTGATGATCTCCAGGTCTCTTCCAACCCCCACCAGTCCGTGATTCTGTACTTCCAGCAGTGGCATAAGCAAATCCAGCCTTAAGCATCTGAACCACAATTAGGACATTAAGCTGTCATTTTATCCTCCATAGCAAAGAATATTCCCACATTTTCAGCACATAGCAACTACCATTCACAATATTCACTCACCAAGTGGACTGGAGAAGGTAGAGCACAATGGATAAGAAACTCTTCCATCATTAAGATGAGGCCTTATCAGCACAGAGCAGAGGGGCAAGAGGATCCCCCTCAACCTGCTGGCCACACTCCTTTTAATGAATTCCAGGATGCATTCCATGGCAGCAAGGGCACACTGCTGACTCATGATCATCCTGTTGTCTACCAGAACTTCCAGGTCCTTCTCCAAAGAGCTCTTTCCCAGCAGGTCAACCTTGCACCTGTACTGGGTGCTATTCCTCTCCAGGGGCAGAAGGACACCACACTTGCCCTTGCTGGTCTTCAGGAAGTTCCTCTACCCTAACTCTCCAGCCTCTCCAGGTCTCCATGAACTGCAGCGGAGCCTGATGAGGTCCCTGTGGTTACAAACATAAGAATCTGGTGTAGCTACAGCTCTTTATTTGTTATAAATGCAGTTTCTACATTGGTCAGTCATTGGAATAGGTTGCCCAGGTGTAGTCGAGTAGTTGAGGTGGTGTAGTCATCATCTCTGAAATTATCCAAGAAATGTGTGGACATGGCACTCTGGGACATGTTTTAATGACCACGCTGGTCTTAAATTGAAAGTTAGACTCAATGATCTTAGAGGCCTTTTCCAATGAAAACAACTCAATGATTTTGGGATTGAAATAAAGCATGATGTGTATTTACTGGAAGGAAACCATCAATAAACTAAAATAAAGTTGTTGTTTTTTTTTTTCTTCTTATAAACTGCTGGGACTGTATTTCAATTGCTCAGACAAATCTGGTGTTAAAGAGATTGAGCTTTTTTAAAAGTTATTATTTCTTGAACAGGGAAAAAAAACAATAAAGAAGACTTCTTCTTATTAACAGCTTTTCCAAATTCCACCACTGTCTGACTCACCACTACCTCTGGTTTTCCAGATGCTTTTTTTGAGAGGCAACTGTTATTGCATGTCAGAATTGCGTTCATAGCTGAGTAAACACCTTCACAGGTGCAAAGACATCCGAAGGCTGCATGGGTTGTAAGGCTGAAAGAGCAGAAATTTTCTGGCTGTGTCAGGGACAAAGAAGATGTAGAAATAAAAGACAATACTTTCCTGTGTCTTTGCTGTAACACTTGATTAGCTTGAGAAGCAGCAAGAGGCTTGTGTCCATGCTCAAAATTTAATCAAAACTGGAGTCTTGTTTGAAAAGTGATTAGGTAAAAATGTCATTGATTTTGAAAGCAAATCTGCTTGCTGAGTGCTTCAGAGCTGTAGACTTCTTTGTCTTGGTACTCTGTATTTTAACTATTTTTTCAGCAATGGCTCTTGTGATATAAGAGAAGAAATTACTGTGGTGGGTGTTTTTCCAACTCTTGGCTGCAGGATTTGATTTTCCCTGCTTTTTTTGGAGCTCATCTGTATTTTCTCAGTGCTGTTGTTCATTATCACAGTACCATAGAATGGTAGGGTTTGGAAATGATCTCTGGAGATCATCGAGTCCAGCACCCCTGCTAAGGCAGGCTCACCTAAAGAAGGTCACATACAAACACATCCAGCTGAGTTTGGAATGTCTCCAGAGACAGAGACTCCATCACCTCTATGGCAGACATCAGGGCTCCATCACCCATAAATTAGAGAAATTTCTCCTTCAGTTTTGATGGAATTTCTTATGTTCAGGTTTGTGCCCATTACTCCTTTTCCTGTCACTACTGAATAAATATTGGACCCATCCATCTACCCTTCAAATATATATAAGCATTTATGAGATCCCTCTCAGTCTTCTATTTTCCAGGCTAAAAAGACACTTTTCTCTCAATCTTTCCTCATAAGACAGATGCTACAATCCCCTAATCATCTTTGTAGCCCTTTTCTGTGCCACCTGCAGCAAGGCCCTGTCCTTCTTGAACCAGGGATCCCATAACTGGACCCAGGACTCCAGATATGGCCTCACCAGGGCACAGAAGAGAGAAAGAATAGCCTCCCTGCACCTGCTTTCCACACTCTTCTTGATGCAACCCAGGATACCATTGGCCCTCTTGACCACAAGAGCACATTGCTGGCTCATGGCCTTCCTACTATCTACCAGGACTCTGAGGTCCCTTTCCCCTAAGCTGCTCTCCAACAGATCAGCCCCCAGTCTGTGTTGATACAGGGGATCATTAACATCTGTTTAATGAAAAATAAGTGTCTTGAAGCAAACTTCTCTTCCACTATCCCAGACTGCATCAGCTTATTTGATATAGAAAACAGTAACAGACCTGAGATGTGAAGCAACCTTGCCATGTTACAGAAAATAACAGCAATTTGAAGCACTGTCTCTTGTTTAATTCGATACCCTGCAGAGGAAGACCTTATGACTGTATTTTCTGGGTCACAGAGTCACAGTGTGTTGGAAGTTGGAAGGGATCTCTGGAGATCATCTAGTCCAACCCCCATGCAAAAACAATGTCACCCACAACAGCTTGCCCAGGATCACAATGTCCATGTTGGGTTGGAATATCTCCAGAGGACACCCCACAACCTCCCTGGGCTCCATTACCCCCACAGCAACGAAGTTTATCCTCATGTTCAAACAGAACCTCCTGTGTTCTATTTTGTACCTATTGCTCCTCCTGTTGTTGGGCACCACTGAAAAGAGCCTGGCCCCATCCTCTTGTCCCCCACACTTTAGCTATTGATTAGCATTGAGAATATCACCTCTGTAAAGAGGATTTGCTGCAGAAGTGCAAAAAATACTGTGGATCACACAAGCTGCCCAATGGGCTGCCCAGGGAGAAGTGGAGTCCCATCCCTGGAGTTGTGCTGGGGGAGGTACAGGCTGGATGTTAGGAGGAAGTTCCTCCCAGAGAGAGTGATTGGCATTGGAATGGGCTGCCCAGGGAGGTGGTGGAGTCACTGTCCCTGGAGGTGTTCAAGAAAAGCCTGGCTGAGGCACTTAGTGCCATGGTCTGGTTGACTGGCAGGGCTGGGTGCTAGGTTGGACTGGATGATCTTGGAGGTCTCTTCCAACCTGGTTCTATTCTATTCTATTCTATTCTATTCTATTCTATTCTAATTTTACTCTATTCTAATTCTATTCTAGTCTATTCATAATACAATCCATGACCTTGATTGCATTTCTGAGTCCTCTTCAGAGATCTAAAGAGCCCAGCTTGCATCAGGTAGGGAATGGACACCATGAACATTCCTTCCTCATTTCAGTTTTTTTACTTTTCTTTGTTTTCTTCTTTTTGGGTCACATAAATGGTTAAAAATGCACATGCCATTCAATATAGATAAATATATGGTCAACTATCATTTTTAATACATATGAGTGGATGTATCTTCTGAAAGTTTCATCTTTAAAGAAAAGTAATTTCCCAGTTACTATAATTAGTGATATTCTCATTAACTGCTCATATGTATATATAGGCACATATTATCCTCTTCATTATTATGCAGTTCTTTCAGCTGTGTATTGTTCAAATTAAAAGGAAAGGAAAAAAAAAAGAATTTAATAAACCTTGCTCCAGAATGTTGAAGAACTTATCAAATCCCCCTTTACCTGAACAGGATCTTTTAATATGATTTTTAATGAGACAGAAGATATCACAGAAAACCTGGAAGGGTCCTGTAGAGATGTTATTGATCTTTGGAGTTAGATCACCTTAATGGTTATCTTTCACAGCAGCTGGAATATTTAGCTCCTTCTGCAGTTGAAAGACACGTCTGAAGGTTAAATACAGTAGGATGAGGAGAAACTTTGGGCATAGGTTTGCAAATCTGCCATGAGGAAGAGTGTGATGGAGGGGTGTTAATTGATAGGAGATTATATTTATTTGCAATTTAATATTGTTTCTTAATTTTGGTATTAAAGAGTCTTGCCCCTCCCTGACCACTAATTTTAATAATAACTGGCTCTTCGAGTGGTCATGGAAACATTATACAGAGAAATAATTAGTAGTNGGGCTGGGTGCTAGGTTGGACTGGATGATCTTGGAGGTCGCTTGCAACCTGGTTGATTCTATGATTCTATTCTATGAATTGTAGTTATTTATACCATTTGTCCACTAGGAGCTCCTTCTGTTTATGGCAGAAGGCTAGATGAATTACAAGAGGCTTTAAGTATTTACTCACAAAATATTAGTTTCTCAACTCACAGGGCTAGCTGAAGCTTCAGACAGTATCCGAAACACTTTCAGAGGGTTCTGTTGGTGTCTTGTAAACCATTGAGACTTCTGATTCTTCCCAGGATTCACAGGGTGCTGGGGAAAGGAGGCAGACAATCTCTGATCTGGTCCTGGCTCCTCTGGATGGTCTGTGTGTCTCCAGGACTTCCCATCTTGGCAGGAGACTCTCAGGTGTAGGCAGAATGCCTTGCAATGTGCAGTTTTAGCCTAATGTCATGCTGGCTATGCAGGCCTATATTGTGGAGGCATTTAGAGCCTGTTCCTGGTAAACTCAAGGCAGTAGAGTTTCCAGGCAGTTCACGATACAACATGGCAGTGAGCAATGACAGCAGGCAGTAGCAAGCAGCAAGAAAGCACAAATGCAAGGGACATTGTGTTACCTGCTCATCTCTTTTTATCAGTGTAGCCTGGACTAATGGGCCTTTGGACACAGAATAGCCAATCAGAATGGCAGTTATGCAAGCTTGAGCATATTATTGCACACAAATTGGGGAAAAACATAGGCCTTGCAGAAGGCAGGCACAAGCCAAGTGTGTGTATAACTTGTTTACCACAGGAGCAAAACAAGTCTGGGCAAGCCAGAGTCCTTAGACTCTGTGGCTCCAGGTCCTTCATTCTCTTTCCTGTGGTTGTTTGTCCCCATAGCAGAAGGATGGAGAGCAGGAAGTGGCTGCTTGGTTTCTCCCCGAATCCCCAGTGGGGGGGTTCTGTAAATACCAGCGGGACAGATTGAGGACCCTGGGGGGCCGTATCCAGCCCGTGGGACATAGCTTGAGGACCCCTGGTCTAGATGATCCCTCGAGCTCCTTTCAACCCCTACCTTGTTGGGATTCTGGGATTCAGCAACGCATGCAGTCCTGTGAGACAATTCTCACCCATCCCCAGCATCGGTCCCAGCAGCCATATCTGCAATTCCACCCTCAGACACAGGCGGCAAACACAATTTAACAGATTTTGGTTTTCCTTCTAGACCGAGATGAACACACCCCAGGGTGCCCTCAGAAAACAGAAGGCATTAGCTGCCTTCATTTTCAGAGCAGCATATGCCTGGGATCTGGACAATGGGGACCAAGAGATCAAGTGTTCTAGGATCTGGACGATGAGGACCAAATGATCCAGGAGTCATGTGGGTATCAATGTTGCAAAGAGCGGACCAGAATAACAATGAAGAGGGGTCCCCATGGCATCTCTGTGCTGCTCATGGATGCTGACAGTGGAGCATCCCTCCAGTGGCCCTTTAAGCCAGATTGAAAGATGCTCTGCATTGCCAGGCTGCCAGAGGAAAAAAAAAAAAACAACCAAAAAAGGCAGCATTATCTGAGCTGTGAAACTGGCTCTGTGTGTTTAATGTCTCTGAATGGCTGGGGTGGGATAGCACGGCAGAAACTGGAAGTCAAGCAGCTGAATCCTTGTGCACCGCTTTGAAAAATTAGGGGCATTTATAATGTCTAGGATGTTGCAAGGCAGGATGATTTAACAGATGGTTTAAAAAGAAAATCAGCATGTCAGGCAAGGCCCATTGTGTAGCTCTCTGTAGGTTTCTATAGAATGTGAGAGCAATAAAAACTTGGTTTTCTTTCCCTATTTTGTTACAGAAAGATGTTAAAAGTTGAAAACCTTGGGGGAAATGGTTTAATTACCCTGGTGGTGTCAGTGGTCCAGAGCACTGGGAAATTTTAATTCCCCTCAGAAAGGGCTCAAATAAGGAATTGTAGAATTGTTTCTGTTGGAAAAGACCTCTAAGATCATGGAGTCCAACCACTGACCTAACACCACCATGGCAATCAAACTATGTCCCAATATGCCATGTCCATGTTTCTTGAACACCTTCAGGGATGAAGACTCCATCACCTCCCTGTTCTAATGCCTGACCACCAAAATCCATAAAGTGATTTTTCCCAATATCCAATGTAAACCTCCCCTAGCACAATCTACAAGACATTTCCCCTTGTCCTATCATCTGAAATTAGAGAAGATCCCAACCCTCATGTCACTGCAGTGACACCACTGCAACTTTCAGGAAGTTGTCAAGAGCCTTGAGTTCTGGGCCCCCCCGTTTTGAAGGGACATTGAAATCCTTGAGCGTGTCCAGAGAAGGGCAACGAGGCTGGTGAGAGGCCTCGAGCACGAGCCCTATGGGGAGAGGCTGAGGGAGCTGGGGTTGTTTAGCCTGGAGAAGAGGAAGCTCAGAGGTGACCTTATTGCTGTCTACAACTACCTGAGGGGTGGTTGTAGCCAGGAGGAGGTTGCTCTCTTCTCTCAGGTGGCCAGCGCCAGAACGAGAGGACACAGCCTCAGGCTGCGCCAGGGGAAGTTTAGGCTTGAGGTGAGGAGAAAGTTCTTCACTGAGAGAGTCATTGGCTACTGGAATGGGCTGCCCAGGGAGGTGGTGGAGTCGCCGTCCCTGGAGCTGTTCAAGGCAGGATTGGACGTGGCACTTGGTGCCATGGTCTAGCCTTGAGCTCTGTGGTGAAGGGTTGGACTTGATGATCTGTGAGGTCTCTTCCAACCCTTATGATACTGTGATACCATGAGTTCTCCCCTCAGCCTCCTCTTCTCCAGGCTAAACGATCCCTGTTCCCTCAGCTGCTTCCCATGAGACGTGTTCTCTAGACCCTTCACCAGCTTGAACAATCAGGCCACTTCTGAAATGCTTGTTGCATCTCACAACCTTTCATGAGTAATTTTCAGCTAAACTCACACCAAAAAAAACCCACCAACATTTACCTCTTCCTGGCTTCACCTGAATTCTGCATGCAATGAGGAAAACAGGAACAACATGTTTGCCTTCAAGCAGAAAACTATGATGGGAAATTTGGATTTTTAAATAGCTGTGCTTCCATTATGCCTAGAGTTGCAATTTATGATGCAAAAACAACCCCACTTTTTCTTGCACAAGTAGGGTAAAGGGGGTTTTGTTCACTATGTTAGGTTAATGGCTGAACCGAAGGATCGCTCATCAAAAGAAGTGTGAAGCAGCAGAATGAGGGAGGTAGGTTCTGCCTCTCTGTTCTGCTCTTGTGAGACCCCACCTGGAATACTGTGTCCAGTTCTGGGGTTCTCATCACAAGAAGGATATGGAAGTGTTGGAGCAGGTCCAGAAAAACAGAAAGATGTTCAAAGGGGATGGAGCACTTCCCCTGTGTGAACAGGGTGAGAGAATTGGGGCTGTTCATCTTGGAGAAAAGCAGGCTCTGGGGAGAGCTTAGAGCATCCTTCTGGTACCTGATGAGGCCCACAAGAAATCTGAGGAAGGACAGTTTTCAAGGCCTTGTAAAGATAGGATGAGGGACAATGGAATGGTTTTTGAGCTGGAAGAGGGCTGATTTAGACTGGATACAAGGAAAACGCTCTTTAGAATGAGTAAAGCACTGGAATAGGTTGCCCACAGAGGCTGTAGATACCTCCTCCTTGGAGCTGTTCAAGGACAGGATGGATGAGGCCTTGAGAAACCTGGTTTACTGAAAGGTGTTCCAGCCCACTGCAGGGGGGCTGGAAGTAGATGATCTTTATGGTCCCTCTCAATCCAAATCATTCTATGATTCTAGCAACAGTCATCCAGTTCCATCACCCCTATCATATCTCTTCCTACCTAAATTCCATGATTCTAGCAACAATCATCAGGTTCCATCACCCCTATCATATCTTTTCCAACCTAAATCATTCCATGATTCTAGCAACAACCATCAGGTTCCATCCCCCCTATCATATCTTTTCCAACCTAAATCATTCCATGATTCTAGCAACAACCATCAGGTTCCATCCCCCCTATCATATCTTTTCCAACCTAAATCATTCCATGATTCTAGCAACAACCATCAGGTTCCATCCCCCCTATCATATCTTTTCCAACCTAAATCATTCCATGATTCTAGCAACAACCATCAGGTTCCATCCCCCCTATCATATCTTTTCCAACCTAAATCATTCCATGATTCTAGCAACAACCATCAGGTTCCATCCCCCCTATCATATCTTTTCCAACCTAAATCATTCCATGATTCTAGCAACAACCATCAGGTTCCATCCCCCCTATCATATCTTTTCCAACCTAAATCATTCCATGATTCTAGCAACAACCATCAGGTTCCATCCCCCCTATCATATCTTTTCCAACCTAAATCATTCCATGATTCTAGCAACAACCATCAGGTTCCATCCCCCCTATCATATCTTTTCCAACCTAAATCATTCCATGATTCTAGCAACAACCATCAGGTTCCATCCCCCCTATCATATCTTTTCCAACCTAAATCATTCCATGATTCTAGCAACAACCATCAGGTTCCATCCCCCCTATCATATCTTTTCCAACCTAAATCATTCCATGATTCTAGCAACAACCATCAGGTTCCATCCCCCCTATCATATCTTTTCCAACCTAAATCATTCCATGATTCTAGCAACAACCATCAGGTTCCATCCCCCCTATCATATCTTTTCCAACCTAAATCATTCCATGATTCTAGCAACAACCATCAGGTTCCATCCCCCCTATCATATCTTTTCCAACCTAAATCATTCCATGATTCTAGCAACAACCATCAGGTTCCATCCCCCCTATCATATCTTTTCCAACCTAAATCATTCCATGATTCTAGCAACAACCATCAGGTTCCATCCCCCCTATCATATCTTTTCCAACCTAAATCATTCCATGATTCTAGCAACAACCATCAGGTTCCATCCCCCCTATCATATCTTTTCCAACCTAAATCATTCCATGATTCTAGCAACAATCATCAGGTTCCATCAATCCTATTGTATCTTTTCCAACCTGAATCGTTCCATGATCCCGTGATTTCTGTCATGCTCCCATTTCATGCCTTCCACAATTACACACATCTTTTATTTATTTTTTGAGAAAGAAGAGTTAATATTTAAAGTTGCCCTTTAATGCTCATTTGGAAGCACTGATTGAATAATAAGCCAAGCAGCTCCGAGTATCACATCTCTATTAATAAATTCTCATGCCTTTTTTAAGATGAACAAAAAAGAAAACAACAACAAAAAAATCCCCCCCCCCACCAAGAACAACCAAAAACCCTCAACTTTTTTCTTTCTCTAAATGCAAATCTTTCTGTGTAGCACTGTGCCTAATCTACTACAACTAATTAATCTGTTTGAGCTGATGAAATGTTACCTCCACATTAGTTATTTATTTATTTCCCCCCCCCCCCTTTTTTTTTTTGTTGTTCCTTGTATACAATTATTGTAACAGTGGTGAATAAATCAATATTCCCAATCCAACTGTAAAAAACAATCAAGAAAAGCAGCGCTTCTCAGGGAAAAAAACACCAAATAATATTTATTAACTCTGTCTCAATCCACAGCAGAGCCTAATACCATTCAAGCATTTTCTGCAAGTGTAATAAGCAAACTCAAATACATGATGAAAGTGGCACATGCCAATAATTTCACCATTTTACACTGCAGAGTAATTGAAGGATTTAATGAGAAACAAACCAATAAAAATAAATAGACCATGAGAGAGGAGGAGAAACTGATCTAAAATGGAAGTTGCTCCATTGTGAGTTTTAGGGTTTGGGGTTTTGGTTGTGGTTGTTTAGTTTTTTTTTTTTTTTGCATGGTTTGACTGTTTTTAGGATTTTAGGGTTTTAGGGTGATGGAATTGTTTATTTCTACTTCTTTTACATTTTGTAGGTAGATTTCAAGTGAGGAAAAGACTGTTTGTTCAATCTATATTTGATTCTCCATCAATTTACTCTCCTTTTGCTGCCACTTCCGACAGATCCCTTATTTTCCTGCCGATTTCCATGACAAATAGAACCTTTCTGCCTGGAGTTTCTGTTGTATTGGTGTTTATAAATAGCTATGAGCAGCCCAGCTTTTTAAATAATGGCATGGAGTCCTCCTGCTTTTGGAAACATCTCTAAATCATAGCCCTCATGAAAGGAATTCTGATTACAAATAAACTCTTTTGTCTCAGCAGTGCCCCTAAATTTTGGCTGTGTACAAATGTCTCACTGAAGGATTCCACGAGCTCCCACCCCAGCGCAGAGCAAGGATCGAACATGTCTGGAGAGAAAGAACATCGTAGCCTGACTTCTTTTTGATGTATATTTTTTGGTAGCCCCAGATCTGCATTTAGGTTTCAATGGGTCTCACCAAGCAAACCCCCACAAACTGGTTTTCTTTTTAAAGAAAGCAAACTTGAGCTCACTTGATCCCCTCCAGGAGTCATGACCAGATCCACTCTTGTTTGACATCTGCTTCAGTGATCCGGATGAAGGGGCAGCGGGGACCCTTGGCAAGTTTACTGCTGACCCACAACTGGGAAGAGTGGCTGGCATAACACCAGGCTCTGCTGCCAGTCAGGGAGAGCTGGACAGGCTGCAGAGCTGCCTGCAGGGTAGCTTCATGAAGTCCAAGAGAAGTGTAGGGTCCTGCAGCAGTACACGTGAGGGGTTGACCTTCTGGAAAGTACCTCTGTGGAGAGGGAGCGCTGGTGGACAGCAAGTTCCTCTCAAGCCATCAGTGTGTGCTCATGGTGAAGAAGGCCAACGGTCTCTTGGAGTGCATTAAGATAAGTGTGACCAGCAGGTTGAAGGAGCTTCTCCTCCCCTTCTACTCTGCCCTTGTGAGGCCACATCTGCAGTAAGAGATCAAGCTCTGGGCTCCCTAGTTCAAGAGAGACAAGGAATGGCAGGGCAAAGTCCAATAGACCTTTCTTTGAGGGTTTTGAGCCCTGAATCAGGTTGCCCAGAGGGACTGTGGAGTCTGCTTCTCTGGAGGAACTCCGAGCCTGCCTAGACAATGAGATCCTGGGCAACCTGCTGTTGATGACCCTGTTCTAGCAGAGGGGTTTGACTGGGTGATCTCCAGAGGTCTCTTCCAACACACAGCAGTGATTCTCTAATTCTAGCCTCTACTTCATACACTCCTAAGATGGTGCCACAGCAACAAAACTGGGTGTGGCAAAACTGATGGAGTTCCTCATCAGCAGGATTTTGATCATAAGATTAGAGATGATTTCAACTACCTCTGGAGTAACACTTGGTGGAGAATTTAGATGAAAAAATGACACCCCAAAATCTTTGAGGGACCTAGACAAACATGAAGATGGTTTATAAAGGACAAGTGAATTATTTTTCACTTGCTCTTTGCAGTTAAACTGATTACTTAACATTTATGTTAGCTCATGTTGGATATTGGGGAAAAAAATCTTTACTGAAAGAGTGATCAGGCATTAGAGCAGGCTGCCTGGGAGGTGGTAGAGTCACCAGCCCTGGAGGTGTTCCAAAGACTTGTAGACATGACACTTTGGAACATGGTTTAATGGACAGAGCGGTGTTCGTTTGGCAGTTGGACTTGATCTTAGAGGTCTTTTCCAACCTAAATGATTCTGTGATTTCTGAGGAAAATAAAATTCCTGAGAAATGTGGATGGAAATGAACTCCTCACTTGCTCAGCTCATGAAACAGGCAAAGACAAGCCAGCTCAACCTGGATATTCTGAGCAATTCTGATACATATTGAGTATTGTACACCTGGCAAAAGAAACAATAACACAATATCTCAAGTCTAAAGGGGATTCTTTTCAGCTGCATTGTTTTGATGTTTTCCCCTGTATGCACAATTGAAAACATGGACTTGTAATAAGTTATTGCTTTGTGTGGTGCTTTGGGACAGAGGGAAAGGGCAGGTTCAAAGACCAAGAGCAGAGAGGGCTCTCCCTGGACAGCCAAGGTCCAAGCTCAGTGTATAGGCCATCGACCCTTTTATAGAATCTTTGAAGTGCTTTCTTGAAGGATATTGACTGACCAAAGCCTTTTTATTTCATATCAAGTTCAAATGTAATGTCTTTATGAGCATAATGCACAAATCAATGAAGCAGGACATTCAGATTATTTAGATACAGCTGTGCTTGTGCAGCATGCACAGAGGCAACCTCAAAACCATTCATAGCATTCAGATAATGTTGCACCCCATTATTTTGTTTGCCAGGCAGTAATTTAACAAAACAAGGTCTGCTAACAAAATGTTTTCTTTCTCTTCACTTGTCAAGACATCAAATTTTCCCTGAACAAATCAAGAGAAATTGCTGCTTTATCTCCCTGAGGGTTTGAAGAATTTTAAATCCCATCTCTCTCTGTCTTCACACCAGCAAAATTCATCATTAATGTTGTTATTTTTTAAATTATTGGCTGCTTTGTTGTCCTTGATGTTGTTATTATTAGTTGTTGTAATATTGAACTTCTCTAATAGTAGTAGTAGTAGTAGTAGTATAGAATCATAGAACCAAGCAGGTTGGAAGAGACCTCCAAGATCATCCAGTCCAACCTAGCACCCAGCCCATGCCAGTCAACCAGACCATGGCACTAAGTGCCTCATCCAGGCTTTGCTTGACCCCCCCCAGGGATGGTGACTCCACCACCTCCCTGGGCAGCCCATTCCAATGCCAATCACTCTCTCTGCCAACAACTTCCTCCTAACATCCAGCCTATACTTCCCCTGGCACAACTTGAGACTGTGTCCCCTTGTCCTGTTGTTGGTTGTCTGGGAGAAGAGACCAACCCCACCTGGCTACAACCTCCCTTCAGGTAGGTGTAGACAGCAATGAGGTCTACCCTGAGCCTCCTCCAGGCTGCGCACCCCCATCTCCCTCAGCCTCTCCTCATAGGGTTTGTGTTCCAGGCCTTTCACCACCTTCATTGCCTTTCTCTGGACACATTCCAGCACCTCAACGTCTCTCTTGAATTGAGGAGCCCAGAACTTCTTTACTATGAGCTGGTGAGACACTGAAACAAGTTGCCAGGAGGGTTGTGGATGTACTATCCCTAGAGGTGTTTGAGGCCAAGTTGGACCAGGCCTGGAGCAGCCTGGTGTAGGGGAAGTTGTCCCTGCACACTGCAGGGGTTGTGATGATGATTATCATAATCATTTCAATATTGTGGAGGGCATGGACTTCTCTATACCCTGTTCTTACACAACAAAAAAACCCTCTCCTTCCCCATAAATCTAAAATCAATCTTTTTTGCAGTTACTTTCCATAGAAGCCCCAGTGAATAGAAACATCACTTTTCTTGGTTCCTCTTGCTTCTTCCTCAAGGACACCAAGTCTCAACCCCATCCCTGACACCAATTGCAAATCCTAGTTTCCTATAAGACAGCCAAATCATCCAGCATCCTACAAACTCTGTGGATATTTTGCTGGTCCCTAGGATTCATCACTCCACACAGAACTTCTTTTACCTGCCCATCATTTTCTTGCTGTCCTGATAACATCAGCGCACATCTTCATGCAGCATGATGTGGTTATGGGCACAGCAGATGCCACAAGGACCAGTTTCTCCCTAATGCTTCTTGACTTTTTACATTCAGGGCAAACCAAAACTATTTAGAGAAGATATATTACAGGATAAGAAGTCATTACAGTACAGCACAAGGTCAGTTCTTTCAGTGCCAACAAGTTCTAAAGGTCTCACATTTTGGGCAGGAACACTTTAGTAAAGAAACACAAACCATCATGTTGTGAACTTTAATGTTTCTGCAATGTTTTAATGGACCTTACTGGAGGAGCAGACTGACTTAGATGTTCATGGGCTTGCTCCTTGTGCTAAGTGTTTATTTTTCACTATCCCAACGGGAGAGCAAAAGAACTGAAATTGCTCTTATGTCAAATTCATGGATGCAGAAATGTGTGAGACAGAAGAATTGAGCATTATTCTCACTCTCATCATGACTTTTGGCAGTCAGAGAGTGGCACAGACAGCCAGGCTGCATTTTTCAAACCTTTACACCTCTTGGAGTGAGATTTTCAACTCTGGCATCCTCAGCCTTGCTTTTCCTCTTTTCCTATCTGTTTCCCAAGGAATCCTGGCTGGAGAATGGCCAATCCCACTGCAGACTCCAGTCCTTTCAATGAAGAAAGGTAGGATGCTCTGTGGAGGATATCCCTCTCCCTATTTAAAACTTGTCTCAGGAACAGGGGGAGCAGAGATAGTATAGTCCCAAGCAAAGTGAGAGCAGCAGCTTCCATAAACATATTCCTTCGTTCATTGATGGACAAAAATGGAATGTATTTGTACATGGAAACTGGGAATAATTCCCATACCTATAACTTCATTTTGGACATAGGAGCCTCCATAGACCTTCTAGATATGAAAATTCAAAGTGTAAAACCCAAGTGAGGATCCAACAGTTGTCAGGAGGGTTAAAAATGCTAATGTCACACAGTCCAACATCACTGGGAAAACTTTTCACATGATATAACATGCCTTTATTTTGCCCTATCAAAGACATCAGCAGAAAAGTCAAAAGCTGGAAGGAACCCTCAAAGATTATCTTGTCCAACCTCCCTGCAATTAGCAGGGACGTCTCCAACTAGATCTCATTGCTCTGGACCCTGCCAAGTTTGACTTTGAATGTCTCCAGGAACAGTCCTCAAACACATCTCTGGGCGACCTGTTGCAGTATTTGACCATTCTCTTTGTAAAGAACATCTTCCTTATGCCCAGCCTAAATCTGCCCCACTCCAGTTTCAAACCATTGTCCCTGTTCTGCATCCTTGTATATTAATCTTGAACTTTATAACTTGGTTTCATGAGCCTAGTTGTCTTGGGATGCTGGTTGGACTTGATCTTGGAAGTCTCTTCCAACTTTAATGATTCTATGATGAGTATGACTCTTCCTGAGCACAGATGCAGATGTTGATCTTGGGGCTGCCTTTAGCAGCTCACCCTTTGATTTCCAAAACCAGAGTGAGTTGGCAGTGAGCTACAAGAATATCAGATGGTTCTTTTTTATCCTACATTCTGCTTTACAATCGATTTGCTAGCTTAGGTTTTTCTTCCACAAAGTGAATTTCCATTGTGAGTCTCCAATAGGAAATTTATGGAGTTTTCAGGTTGTCTGTATAAATAAATTTAAAGAATAGTAGTGTGCCACATGCCATGTTTAGGTTTGCTGTTGAGTTTTGCTTGGTTTTTATCAATGGGAATTACAAGGTTGGTATTTCCACCACCTTAGCAGTCAGCCAATCCATGTAATTTCCTGCTGTTCTGGTGGGAGAAAATAAGGTGTTGGAAGG
The DNA here is from genome assembly GCA_013400475.1 of Tricholaema leucomelas. Classification (NCBI taxonomy): domain Eukaryota; kingdom Metazoa; phylum Chordata; class Aves; order Piciformes; family Lybiidae; genus Tricholaema lacrymosa; species Tricholaema leucomelas. Next base: position 303,495 of record WAAF01005138.1, on the reverse strand, counting down.
TGTCCAAAGAAGGGCAACAAGGCTGGTGAAAGGCCTGGAACACAAACCCTATGAGGAGAGGCTGAGGGAGCTGGGGGTGT
>WAAF01005138.1:280420-303369 GCA_013400475.1 Tricholaema leucomelas | reverse complement strand
ATTCTATTCTATTCTATTCTATTCTATTCTATTCTATTCTATTCTATAGAAGTATCCTTTCAGTACCAATCAGAATTTCATTTTTAGTCTCAGCTGAACCTTTCTGAGGAATGCCAGGACTAATAAGTCTGCTAAGTTTCTTGAATCCTCATATTTTTTCAGTCATTCTGAGGAAGATTGGTGAGTACATTGCACGGTTCCAGTGTAATTAGTCTTTTTTAATGAAACGCACCCTGGATATATTCCACTGTGGAGCTTCAATAATAGAATCTAAGTGAAAGTAATTTCAAAGTGCAACAGCAGTTTACATATTAGTTATTGTATAAAGGAAAGGGGAAAAAAAAAGAGCAAAAAGCTCTGCTGTTCTAGGTTAAATGCAATTAACATCCAGGCCTTCTGCAAGGCTCCTGGGAAAGAATGATTGGTTTGGCAGGTTATTTCTCAGGGTTTGATAAAAACAAAGAGAAACCCCACATTGTTTTAACTAGATACCCTTGCTGAACATCTTACAGCACTCTCTAGATCCAAGATCTCAAAGCAACTTTGTAGGACACAGATATAACTCCAGAATTTTTAGTAGTCATTACTCAGAAGCACAATTAGAATTTGAGCACCTGTAATATTAAAGAATCACACAGCATCCCACCATGATGGGGTTTGGAAGCGATCTCTGGAGATCATCCAGTCCAATACCCCTGCTAAAGCAGGGGCACCCACAACAGCTTGTCCAGGATCACAACATCAAGTGGGATTTAGAATCTCACCAGACAAGGAGACTCCACAACCTCTCTGGACAGCCTACTCCAGAGGTCCAGCAAACTCACATCAAAGAAGTTTCTGATCATGTTTAAGTGAGCTCCAGTTTGTGTCCATTGCTCCTTGACCTGTGACCAGGCACCACTGGAAAGGGTCTGGACTCATCTTCTTGCTCCCCAGCCTTTAGCTCTTGCTGAGCATTGAGAATATCCCTTCCCATATTGCTCTTTTCCAGGCTGAACAGTCCCAGGTCTTAACCTTTCCTTCTCAAGAGATGCTCAGGACTCCTCAGCATCTTCAGAGCTTCTGCTGGACTCTCTCCAGTAGTTTCCTGCCTCTCTTGTACTGGGGAGCCCAGACCTGGACTCAGTACTCCACATGTGGCCTTGTTAGGGCAGTGTATAGGGAAGAAGAACCTCCCTCAACCCTCTGATCACACATTTTAACGCACTTCAGGAGACCATTTGCTTTCTGGGCCATGAGGGCACATTGATGGCTTGTGGGGAATGTGCTGTCCAACAGCACTCCCAGGTCCTTTTTCACAGAGCTGTTTTCCAGTAGGTCAACTCCTCACCTGCAGTGGTGCAGGACTGCTTATGTTGCACAGAATACAATTTTTCAAGTCTGTGTAGAAGTCAGGTTTGTTTTTATTTAGCATTAACTGTGCAGGGGATGGAAGAGAGGCAGAGATATGATGCTGAGAAACATGATTTGGCACCAGACTTGTTAGTTAGAGAATGGTTGAATTCAACGATCTTAAGTCTTTTTCCAACCAAAACAATTCTCTGTTTCTGTGATTCTTAGCTTTTTACTTTTAGCTTTGGCAACAACAAAAAAAAAACATTACCCAGCACACTGCTGAAGATACAAACATTAAGCACAAACATGTCCACCACCTTTCTTATTTCATGTGTCTCTATCTTGCACTCAAAGAAAAATGTGAGTTTATGAGAAAGATGGAAAGCAGTGCTAAAGAATTGTTGTAAGAGACTTCACGTGTGCCAAGAAGGTTTTTTTCCCTTTTAATTGTTTTATTATTTTCTTATTTTTGCCTCTAACAAGTAGATATTTTAATAACTTTTTCTTTTCCTTGTTGGGAAGGGGAAATTAATTGATGTGAGATGATATCTTCCAAAATTACTATTGTTTATTAACTTTGCTTGCCACCCCCCACCACTGATATTAATAATATTTGGGTTCTTACACAGTCATGGAAACTTTCTCTGGATAATATCTACATCTAGTAATAACCAGCAAAATACATAAACATTAATTGAACTGGAAGAGAAGGTTCCCACAGTCAAATGCCACTTGTGGTCAATACGCTGCTTGCCCAGTAGCTGGGCTCAAGCTCTTTCTGCTCTATGGCAGAGGCAGTAGAGAATTACAAAGAGGCATTTAAGCATTTACTCATAGATCATTATTATTAACCACTTGCCAGGGCTAGCCACAGTCCAGACAGTGCCCAAATGCTTTCAGGGGTCTCTGTCTCGTTGGACGTTGAGGCTTGAATCTTCCCAGCTTCTGGGGAAAGGATGCAGACAATCTCTGACCTTCTTCTCCTGGCTTCTTCTGGACGATCTGTATAAATGTCCAGGAATTGTAAGCAGGACCTTCAGGTGCAGCAGGCAGATGTGGTGCAGTCTCAGCACCATGTCACGCTGGCTGCACAGGCCGATCGTGTGCAGGCATCCAGGGTCTGCTCTGGTAACTGGCAGCAGTGGAGTTTAGCAGGCAAGCAATAAGGCAGTGTGCAACAGCAGCAGGGCTGGGCACAGCAGAGAGAGCAGGCAAAGAGCAGGGAAGCGAAGCAGGGAAGCAAAAGCAGGTTGTTCACCTGCCTATCTCCTTTTATCAATGTGGGCCGAGATTAATTGCCCTTTGGACACAAGAATAGGAAATCAGGATGGCAGATAGCCAAACCATACAATATTAGGCAAAGCCACAGGGTCACTTTTCCCTAATTTGGGAAAAGCAGGGGCCTTGCACTAGGCAGGCACAAGCTCAGTGTGTGTACCTTACACCACAAGACCCTGGGCAGGCCGGATGCAGTGGCTACAGGTTCTTTTGTGTCCATTTCCTGCACTTGCCTCTCTGGTGGAGCAGAAAAGCATGCCTAGGCAAGGCAGGATACGTATAAGCCTATTTTGGGCCCATCAGGCCTACCACAACATTCCTTTCATTTGAAAAGTTGAGTCTTTCACTCCCAATTGTTTCTACAAACTCTGCAGTTAGCCAGGAATAAAGTCTAACTCTTGCGGCATCTATTAGCTCATTTGATGGGGCCTTACCGCAGAGGAGATCACAAAAACGTTGCTCATTCCTAGTCACCTAGGAACACTTGGATCAAAATCTCACTACTTGAATGTTACTATGGGGGGTGTGGGGTGGGGAAGAAAAAAGAAAATAAAGAGATGCAATTTAGACCAAACACAAAATTGTGGCTAATCAACATTTGGACACTTTCTGCAGCATAGATGACCCTTCACAAGCTGTTAAACGCAACCTTTGGCTCAGGAAGTCCCTGAGATGCAGATTGCTGGAGATGGGAAAACAGACAAGGAAAAACTCACTGGGTCACTCCTCACTCCTGTTTTCATCCTTATGTACCAGCTGAGGAAACAAGGTATGGGACCACATGGATTATGAGTACAGCCCACAGTAGCTATACCTACAGTAGAAACAGAGTATTTTGCCTTTAGAAAATTGCAACAGGACTGTGGTTAACATTCAAATTAATAGAAATATTCTCACTGGCTTCAGCTAACTCTGGACCACTCCATCAAATGTGGATTTTCACCTTGACCTTCAGTCACGTAAAAATTTAGATTTCTAGCTGAAGTTAGTCATCTAAACCATAAAGAGGAGTAGATACCTCCACAGGACAATTAATTTCATCTTTAAAGAGATGGCTAAAATATCCCCTTACCCCCATCAACTACAGAAATATCTTGGATGTAAAGCTTAAAATAGATACCCAAATCTTACAGGCAGCAATAAATGTGATGACTCCCATCTCTAGTGGCACAGCAGGTGACAGTAATGATAAAGTGAACTTTATCAGTTCAGCAATAAAAGGAATAAATCACAGAATCACAGAATCTCAGTGTGGTAGAGGTTGGAAGGGATCTCTTGAGACTACCCAGAACAAGCACCCTGCTAAAGCAGGGGCACCCAGCTAAAGCAGGGGCACCCAGAGCATGTTGCTCAGGATCACAATGACCAAGTGTGGTTGGAATCTCCCCAGAGAAGGAGACTCCACAGCCTCTCTGACAGCCTGCTCCAGAGCTCCAGCACCCTGACACCAAACAAGTTTCTCCTCCTGTTCAGGTGGAACCTCCTGGGTTCTAGTTTGTGTCTGTTGTTCCTTGTCCTGCAACTGGACACCACTGACAAGAGTCAGGATCCTATAGGTCCGTCAGCTCTTGCTGACCATGAGCAGATCCCCTCTCGGTCTGCTCTTCTCCAAGCTCAACAGCTTCACATCTCTCAGCCTCTCCTCCTCACAGAGATGCTCCAGGAGCCTCTCAGCATCTTTGGAGCCTCCACTGGACTCTCTCCACTAGTTCATTGTTTCTGTTGCACTGAGAAACCCAAAACTGGACACAAATTCACAGAGACACAGAAATCCCGGAAAATCTCGATCATAAACACCAAATGCAGGATCCATGCTTGGAGATGCTTCAATTGCAGCCTAATTCCATCTCTCCAGCTCATTTCACTGCATTTTTGATGGATCTGTGATGTTGATTTTCTCTACCTCTTAATGCCTGGACACTGGGACAGAGTCAGTTGTGGCCCTCACAGTGGTCACCATCATCACAGACCCCAACTGGCTTCATCCCCCAACCTCTATATGCCATCACACATCTTGAGCTGCTGATTTTCCTCTGGAAATGCTATTCAGAGGCTTGTTTATTTTGCTCTTATGAGTATGTTTTGCTACAAGAAATTACACTTAATTATGTTATAATATTTTCAGAACTGTTAATATTAATGCATTGAAAATCACTTTTACTTAATTTTTACTGGGTGTTCTTGTATAATTGATAGGGAATTTGTTATTAAATCTTTTATTTGACTGATTACTTAATCATTCCCACATGGTTATTGAAGACAATCTTACATATAATTAATTTCACTAATAGAGACTCCCCATGTTTTCCTTCCTAGGCCAGTGTCTGCACGGTTGTCAAGTAATTTAAGGCTTTCCTGGGGCAGCTTTAAATTATGCACATATTTGTATTAATTATATATGGCCAGATTCTGCTACCTTGTATATTGTGACTAACACCCCCTTCTGTAAGCAGCTACTCTAAAATCAACAGAGCTTCTCTCCACCAGGTACATGTGATAAGAAGTGATGGAAAAGCAGGGTCAAACCTGAGGAGAAAATTATTTTAGAGTTGGCTACTTTTGCTCACTTCTCACAAGACCTCCCCAGATATCTCCTTGTGCTATTTTGAGCCTAGCCAGAATGTTTTGGTGAGAAGGACTAGATCATAGGCTGTGAAATGAAAACAATGGTGATGTCTACTTCCCTTACAGTCTCGCAGAGATGTATTAGAATTAAAAGCAAAACATGGATTAGGTCAATTGCTCTCTTCACTCTGGGCTTTGCTCTCGGCTCTTCACCTGCTGGGGAGCTCAGGCTGCTGGCTGAACTACATCTTGCTTTCTAACCTCCCCCTCCTTTTGCTTTTTTGGCTGATTCACCTTTGCTTCTTAATCCCCCTGGCCAAGCCTCCATTATTCCTTGGGACTGGGGTAAGGTTGAGATGGGTAGGGGGAAGGTGAGGGGTGGTTGAGAGCCCTTCCTGGGGACTCAGGTTTCTGGGAGGGCTGTTGTGTTTCTGTATTCCCTTTTACCTTGTCTATTTCTGTCTATAACTGTATATACTGTAAATATCTGCTTGTATATTGTGCCAGCTGTAAATATAAGCTTCATTCAATTTCCAGAGCAGGCTGAGTCTAGTCTGGGTGATTTCTAAAGTGGGGGGGGGGACACACACCCAAACCACCACACTCCTATATTCTCTGTTTCATTGCATCTAATCCAACCATGTGGGTCCATCCACTACATCAGCATTTGAGGATCAGGAATGTCATAGAACTGTGGAATCATTAATGGTTGAAAAGAGCTCTATCACCAAGTCCATCCATCAACCCAACACCACTATGCTCACTAAAACCTGTCAAAGTGCTATGTCTGCATGGTTTTTCAACACCTCCAGGGGTGATGACACCACTGCCAGTCACTTTCATCACGGGAGACTGCCCTTGGCAGCCTGTTCCAGTGCCTGGACACCCTTTCAGGAAAGACTTTTTCCCTAACATCCAACCTAAACCTCTCCTGGCATAACTTCAGGCCGTTTTTTCTCATGTTGTCCCTTGGCACTAGAGAAATTAACATCCACCTATCTCCAATCTCTTTTCAGGGAGTTGTAGAGATTGAGGTTGCCCCTCAGCCTCCTCTTATTTAGGATAAACAACCCCAGTTTCCTCAGCCACTCCTTCTAAGACTTGTTCAGTAGAGTTTTCACCACTTTCATTGTCCTTCTCTGGACATGCTCCAGCACCTCTTAGTCCTTCCTGCAGTGAGGGGCCCAAAACTGAAGCCTGTATTTGAGATGTGGCCTCACCAGTGCTGAGTAAAATGGGAAAATCACTGCTTTTTTTCCTGCTGACTACACTATTACTGATCCTGGCCAGGATGCTGGTGGCCTTCTTGGCCACTTGAACACACTGCTGACACTCATCGTCAGCCACTATCAAGCAGCATTCCAAGTCCTCCTTTTCTGCCAGGCAGTTTCCAACCACTCTGCCTCAAGCCTAGAGCATTACCTGGGGATCACAGAATCACAGAGTTAACTAGGTTGGAAGAGACCTCCAAGATCATCCAGTCCAACCTAGCACCCAGCCCAACCTATCACACAGCCCTATGCAATCAACTAGACCATGACACTGTTAGGACCAAAGTAGGGGACCCCAGAAGCAGCAATAAAAAGGGAATTGTCCTTTCCCCTTTCCCACCTCCAAAATGCAAATATTTAGGGCACACAGTAAGCAACAAAGGACCATGAAGCCTTGTGTGCAAATGTGATAGAGAACAAAGGATGTTCAATGTCAGAAGAAGGCACAGAGCTATCAATCAGGTGACATTGCAAATCCATGACAGGATGCTAAGTAATGCACCCAATGCTGATTATTAATTGCCTATGACAAATTGGGTTTGTGCAGCTCAGACTGGAAGGCAGAGGCATCTCAGACAACAGCTAACTCCACCATTCTACTTGTGAGGACAAATGGGAATAGGTTGTGAGAGGCAAGGAATTAACATGAGCAGCATCACCCTGGCCTGCCACCACTGATATCAAGAAATTGTACACTGGACAAAGCTGCCTCAGGGCCTTCAGGGAGCTGCTGTCCAGGATTCCTCAGGGAGCTGCTTCTCAGGTCCCACAGGCACCTCTGTACAAACTCAAGGCTTACCAGCTTTTGTGGGGAGCAAGGTAAGGTCAGTGTTTCACCTACTCACAGAATCATAGAATCAAAAAGGTTGGGAAAAACTTCTAAGATTAGCAAGTCCAACTTTCATAGAATCATAGAATGGTTTAGGTTGGAAGGGACCTCAAGGATCATCCAGCTCCAACCCCCTGCCATAGGCAGGGACACCTCCCGCTAGAGCAGGTTGCTCAAGGCCTCATCCAGCCTGGCCTTAAATGCCTCCAGGGAGGAAGCATCCACAACCTCCCTGGGCAACCTGTGCCAGTGTCTTACCACCCTCACTGTAAAGAACTTCCTCCTAACATCCAGTCTAAATCTCCCCTCTGCCAGTTTAAACCCATTCCCCCTCGTCCTGACATTACCAGACCTTGTCAATAGTCCCTCCCCAGCCCTCCTGTAGGCTCCCTTCAGATACTGGAAAGCCACTCTAAGGTCTCCTCGAAGCCTTCTCTTCTCTAGGCTGAAGAGATTCTAATCTGTTTCTAATGCATGTGCTCATCTCTGCAATCTACTTGAGCCCAGAGAATGCTTAAGTTAGGTGGCTTGACTGCCAAGTTTCCATGTAAATACATTGCTCAGCTATATCTGTTGAAACCAGTAGCTCCAAGGATGCTTGGTGATGTTGATTGTATTTCTGAGGGGTTGGACTAGATGATCTCCAGAGGTCCTTTCCAACCTCTGCTATTCTGTGATTCTGTGATTCAAGACCTATCCAGTCTGGTTTAAAACTTCTCCTCAACAAGACTTGAAATCTGCTAACTTGATCCATTTTGAAGAAGCTGCTGAAAATCCTTCTCTGAAGTCACATCAAAGTTCAACTTCATTGTTCATGATACAGAGCACACTGGCTCTGGTCAATGTGCCCAAGGAATTGAGTATTTCTGTAAAGACAGAAATTTAAACTATCTTACGAACTGAACTCTGCACAGAATTTCCCAAACAAGCAGGGGCAGTGGTGGGTACCTGCAGAGGGATAAAATGTTTTACTCCCTAAGGGCTGGGAGACTCAGCTCAAGCCCTACCTGGGGCTTTAGGGTTTTGTTATTTTGATCTAATGAGCAAGCAGTTTTTGTATGAGATCTCATCTGCCCCTCCACTACTCGAGGTCTGAAACCTACCAAAGTAGCATCACCCTCCTCCACCATGCCCACCATTAACACAGATGATAACCACAGTTTCTCTCCATACGCTTGTGCTAGTTTGAGCCTAGCTAGAATGTTTTGGTGAGAAGAACTAGATCATAGGCTGAGAAATGAAAACAATGGTGAGGTCTACTTCGCTCACAGTCTTGCTGAGATGTGTAGAAAGGAAAAGCAAAACATTCGATAAAGTCACTTTTGCTCTGCACTTTGCTGGGNAGAAGCTTCGTTCAATTTCCAGAGCTGGCTGAGTCCAGTCTGGGTGATTCTAAAGTGGGGGGGGGGGGGGCAGGGGAACACCCAAACCATCACAATGCTATTTAAATGTGAAGGTGCTGACAAACTGTAACTCATGGAGAACCATTTAAATTATTAGGATTTGATGTCTTGTAAACTGTATCTCATCTCATTAAACAGCATAATAAAAATAAGGCCTGGTTTTCAAGCCAGTAAACTAAAGAACATACTTTCCAGATAAATATTTGGTTCGTTTGGCCATTAAACCATGTCACAGAGTGCCATGTCCACACATTTCTTGACCATCTCCAGGGATGGTGACTTAGCCACCTCCCTGGCCAGCCTGCTGCAATGTCTGCCCACTCTTTCTGTAAAGAAATTTTTCTTAATATCCAAGCAAATCCTCCCCTGGCACAATTTCAAGCCATTTCCTCTTGTCTTATCATCTGATACTGGAAAGAAGAGACAGAGCCCAACTATATAGGTTGCTAAAGGAAAATATAATAGCCCCAGAGACATTTTAGAGTACCAAAACCTAGCTCAGGGCTACACATCCCCAGATGAAAGACAAGCAGCTCCGTGGAAGAACCAAGGACTTTGTCAGTGCGACCATTTGAAGCAGGCAGGGCAGGAAGGGGTTAAAGGCAGCAGAAGTGGGCAAGGGGGGAGCAGAGCCCCCAGCCTCAGCCCTGCCTTGCCCATGGTCAGCCGCAGCATCATGTAATTCCATTAGGGTGTGAGATTCAAATGCAGAATTAGCTGTTGCCTACGCAGAATTATGTTAAACATGGCCCAGACTGAAAATCAATATTCTGCTTAAGTAACTGGCCCTCCAGTAATTTAATGAAGCTAAATTGCATTACACGGAGGTAAGGTGGTGGGGGACCATTTTGTCTCAAACCTTCCATTATACAGTGACTGTACAGCTGTATGCCTAAAGAGAAATTAAACACATACACTCATTTCTTCTTGAAGTTGGAACAGTGTTTTTTACACTGGATTACTTGTCTCCTTCCTTAATTTAAAACTACAGTAAATAATTTGCAGCCACATAATTAGGAAGGAGCCACAGTCTCATAATAAGAGGGAAAAAAAATTGCTACCAGAGTATTAAAGGATTTTTTTCTTTTCCCCCACTCCACCCAAAAGAAAAAAAAAAAAAAGGACATTAAATGTTAGATCTGTATTAAAAATGTAATTCTAAAGGGTTTAAATCTATGACATGTCTACACTGAATTAATTAAATTCATGATCTGATCAAGGAGTGAGAAGCTACCTTGGAGCTATCTCTTAAAAATGCTATGTATGTACATGTCAAAATAGGAATTAAAAAAAAAGCAGGCCTTTGATTTATTGGCAACTCATGCATGCATTATTGTGCTTCCTCGCCTTGTAGTCAGAGGGAAGTCAAAGTTTTATAAAGCACCTGAAACCTTCTACCACAAAACCTCTTTATTAAAGGAACTTTCTGGCAGAAGCCGACTGCACCGTGACTGGGAGAAGCCATCGCCTATTGAATATGATCACGGTGACATCCGCGGCGACTTTAACGCGTGTTAAAGCTGATTGACAAGAACAAAGAGGGCACAATTACATTATGCAGCACTTGTACTGCACCCTCTTTTTATTTATTATTCAGCTACAAAAACTTCAACGGGAAGAAACACTTCAGAGTTTTTTTTTTTTTCCATGTGTGTGTGGCACGGAGACGGAATTAAACTGACAATAATTCGACGCCGTGCAGGATGAAGTTATGCTGATTAGAGATTACTTCCCCCCCACCACCACCCCTCCCCTAAATCATTTGTCACATTTCCTTATATGAGGGTGAAACAGACTTCAACCATGTGGAGCTGCGGTGGTATCTTTGGGGAAATGCAGACAGCAGAGTAGGTATTGTTTAAAGGGAACAGAAATGATTTGCATGCTCAATTGCTGTTTTTCTTGTCTGCCCAGCTGCTGAAATTTTCCTTCTGTACTTCAAAGGCAGTTAAACAAATGAAATTTAGTTATGCCACATCTGAAGTGAAAACAGAGGCATTTTAAAAGCACGTGTCTATTTATCACATTAGAGGGCATCCCTAGGCTGGAAGAGATGTGCCGAAGTAAGCTGCAAGATACAAAATCAGCAGGGAAAGTGACATCAGAAACAGCTCAGAAACTTTGGGTCAGGTTGGTTTTTCACAACAAGCTGCTTCAGCCCAACCAAGCATCAGCATTTCGCTTCTCCAGCTTTTTTTGACCACTGTTTTGCAAATGCTGATGTGGAACCACCGGTAACCCTAGCACCATCACAGCAGCAGCAGTATCTGAAGGTGCTGGGATGTGCTGGATTGCTCCAGTCTTTAGTAAAACTTAAAATAAAGCATGAATATCAGGATAAATAATGCAATAACACAAATCATAAGATAAAACTCCAGTATCAGACACCGTTGTTGGAGAAGAGAAGCAATCGAGTATATTCATCAGGTTATTAAAATGAAATTTCATCACTGTCACTGGGCCAAGATTTAGAGAGAACATACTGAAATCCCCTAAAATCAGATGATGGGAGTCAAGGAGTGCCCACTTTTGTTTCCTTTCACTACTTCTGATCTGAAGCATTACTGGTATCTGAATATTCAGGAGATTAGCTAATAAGGAGCTAGATCTGCCTTGCCCCAACTTGTAGGTTAGACTTTGCAATCGACCTTCACCCTGAAGCAACCCCACGACATGACATGACATGAGCACATGAGTGTCTGAGGACACTCATCAGTAGCCCTCCCACAGTGACAGAAGTTTGGCTATGTCACTGCAGTTTGAAATTACCACCAGACTAAGAGGTTTATTCCCCTGATCAGTTGTTATTCTTGCAACGATATGGTCCCAGCTGAAGTGGAATGGGTGCTTAGTGCTGCTTCCATTAAGGCAGGAGTAGGAGCATCTCCCTCACCTCCCAGGAGCGGTCACTGTGGACCAGTGTCACCACCATCACCTTCACCAAAAGACAGTTGCAATGTAATCTAAGATGAAAAATTCAGTCTCTCTCTATACATGTTATGGATTGGAAGGGAAGAAGTTTCCAGGAGAAATTCTTTTTGCACCCTCAAATACCAACTTGCAGATCTATATTTTGCCTCTGTTTTGTTCAAAAGATCCCTTGCTGCCTCATTTCTTTTGGAATGGCAATTCAATAATGTGTGATGGAACATCTATTAATTGCACCTCAGTTTGAAGAACTGGTTTGAAGGGAAAAACAGCTCTCAGAAATCCTGAAACACTTCTGATTTGACTGCTGAGTGCATTGTAACCTTGATGGAGCTGGTCCTTTGCAAAGCGGGGCTACTGGCTTGGACTTGCAACTTAGAATTGATTTTTTTTTTCCTCACCTTTTTACTTTTAAAACCTGAGTTTAAACACATATTCAACAAGGGAAACACATCCTGTATATTATAATGTAAGGTCCTTTTGAGCAAAGTAACCAGCAATTTCTTTTTTTCCTTAAGATGCCCCTTTCTGTCCAGTGATATTTCCTTTGGGATTTTTTAATTCTTTGGGTTTTTTTTTTTCCCCTGTGAAATACCTTAGCTGATGAGTTTTGCATTTTCCTTCTGCTTCTATTTACGTTTACTGTTTTGATGATGTTAAATTCTACAAATGAGAGCCGGTTTTTAAGTGTTCCTTTCAACACTGGCTGCCTTCTCTGTTTGATTTCTCCTTGCTGATGGGGTGTTGTCAATGCTGAATGCTGGAATTGTTGTTGAGCAGGCACAGCTGGATGAATTAAAGGCTCTCCAGTAACTCAAACCAGAAATGACTTCATCACAAAACTTTCCATGTAGCTACAGGTCAGGTCTGTGAGCAGGGAGAAAAATAAGGGGGTTAGCAGAGAAAGGAAAAGAAAAGTCAAAAGTCCAAGTTGAAATAGAGAAAACAGTTTGAGGCTGCAGTAATTTCCCTCTGTGTTACCAATGAGCTCTTTTGCAGAGTGAAGCCCTGATGAAGACATTTGATAAATGATTGTGGGTTTAAGTCCAAATAGAATATGGGGACAGGCTGCAAGTGTTGTAGTTGTTCAGACTTAAGAGGAGAAGGTTCTAGGGAGACCTTGGAGCAGCTTTCCTGGACCTGAAGGGGATTATAAGAAAGCTGAGGAGTGACTTTTTAAAAGGGCTTGTAGTCATTTGATGAGGAGAAATGGATTTGATCTGGAAGAGAGTAAATTTAGACTGAAGGTTAGAAAGACATTTCTTACAGTGTGAGTGGTGAGATGTTGGAACAGGTTACCCAAGGAATTTGTAGATGTCCTCTTTCTGAAGCTGTTCAAGACCAGGCTGGATAATGCCTTGAGCAACCTGGTTTGGTGTGAAGTGTGTCTGACCATGGAATTAAAGTCCCTTCTGACCCAAATCATTGTATGATTCTATGATTCTAATATCTGCCTGTGTGCAGATACAGAGCATTGGACACTTAGCAGCTATTTGCTTCGATTGTCTGTCAGGTATCCTAATACAGAACCATGGATGATCTTGGAGGTCTCTTCCAACCTGGTTGATTCTATGATTCTGTTCACACCTGATGGTAGAATCTGTGACTTTATTCAAGGAATTAGAAAAAAAAAAAATCAAAGCAATGCACACAAACATTCCTTCCCCACTCATCTGGAGCACGTCACAAACCACCAAGCTGTTCAGTGTGGCAGGTTTTACAAGGTAACATATATTTAATTAACACAAAACAATTTCCAAGGTAAATAATAAGATGGGTGTAATGTAATTAGGTGCTGTTGTGAGTTCCCTGACACTTCTTATCGGGGCTGGGACAGGGAGATGGAGAATATTTTCACCTGGGACCTGTTTCTCCTCCTTGACCCCTTGTCTCACCCATAACATCATGGAATGCTTTGGATTAGAAGAGATCTTTAAATGTCATCTGGTTCAACCCCCCTAGCAGGGATGTCTGCAACTAGACCTGAGCTCAGACCCCCAGACAACCTCACCTGGTATAGAATCATAGAATCAACCAGGTTGGAAGAGACCTCCAATCTAACCTATCACCCAGCCCTAGCCAGTCAACCAGACCATGGCACTAAGTGCCTCATCCAGACTTTCCTTCAACACCTCCAGGGACGGTGACTCCACCACCTCCCTGGGCAGCCCATTCCAATGCCAATCACTCTCTCTGGCAAGAACCTCCTCCTAACACCCAGCCTAGACTTCCCCCGACACAACTTGAGACTATGTCCCATGCATGGGGCATCTACCACCTCTCTGCACAACCTGAGCCAGGCTCTCACCACCCTCAGTGGCAAATATTTCTTCCTTCTCTCCAGCCTAAATCTCTCTCTTTTAGTTTAAATCCATCCTGTACCTTTGTCCTGTAGAAACGTACCCTTCAACAAAAGTTCCTGCTTCACTTCATAAAGTTTCTTGCACTACTGTGGAAGCACAGGGAGCTGGAAAATTTCTTTGCATATCAAAACATTCTGCCCATTTTCTTCTTTCATCATGAAGGAAAAATGAAAAAAATAACAAACTACCCTCAACATTGTCACGTGTTAAAGAGGGCAAAGGAGGAGCAGCACCTTTCTTATACCCATCCTCAGGTGCTTTTTGCACCTTGTCCTGCTGAGGGTGCTCTGATGTCTGAATGTGAATGAAGTGACATCTCCCATCAGTAGCCACTATGGAAAATTTTTTAGTCACCTCTACTGGATTAATGGTTGAACTTCAAGATCTTAACCAGGGTTCTGAACTTTGGCCACAACAACCCCAAGCAGCACTACAGGCTGGGGACAGAGTGGCTGGAGAGCAGTCAGGAAGAAAGGGACCTGGGGGTACTGGTGGATAGTAGCTGAAGATGAACCAGCAGTGTGCCCAGGTGGCCAAGGGAGCCAATGGCATCCTGGCCTGTATCAGGAAGAGTGTGGCCAGTAGGACAAGGGAGGTTATTCTGCCCCTGTACTCAGCACTGGTCAGGCCACACCTTGAGTCCTGTGTCCAGTTCTGGGCTCCTCAACTAAAGAGAGATGTTGAGGTGCTGGAACGTGTCCAGAGAAGGGCAACAAAGCTGGTGAGGGGCCTGGCACACAAACCCTATGAGGAGAGGCTGAGGGAGCTGGGGTTGTTTAGCCTGGAGAAGAGGAGGCTCAGGGCAGACCTCATTGCTGTCTACAACTACCTGAAGGGAGGCTGTAGCCAGGTGGGGGTTGGTCTCTTCTCCCAGACAACCAGCAACAGAACAAGGGGACAGAGTCTCAAGTTGTGTTGAGGGAAGTCTAGGCTGGATGTTAGGAGGAAGCTGTTGCCAGAGAGAGTGATTGGCATTGGAATGGGCTGCCCAGGGAGGTGGTGGAGTCACCATCCCTGGAGGTGTTCAAGAAAAGCCTGGCTGAGGCACTTAGTGCCATGGTCTAGATGACTGGATAGGGCTGGGTGCTAGGTTGGACTGGATGATCTTGGAGGTCTCTACAACCTGGTTGATTCTGTGATGATTCTATGATCTCTTCCAATGAAGATGATTCTATGACTCTAGGATTCTATGATCTTCCCTAAGAATGTGTAAAAGATCTTGTGTTTCCTCTAGTTTCTTTGTATGTTCCAACCTGTTTTACCTCTTCTGGGCTGGTTGTTGCTCACAACAAGCTTTTCAAGCACATAAAGCTTCAGAGTTCATCCATCACTAACTGCAGCAGATAAACACAAGCCTAGCATCAGATGTATTTAAAAATAAAGGTTTAAAGGTTGCATATTTGAACATGCATGTTTGAATGCCTCTAAAACTCAATGTTCTGTGCTGAAATCAATTCATGTTATCAATAGCCAGGAATTCCCAGAGCTTGAATTGTGACTTGCTGTTCACCACTAAGATTCTGAAAAATCAACTTCACATGAACACAGACACTGGAGATGAATCTGAGAGGATGAGTAACAATAGAGGAGGAAAGGCTGAGAGACCTAGGGCTGCTCAAGCTGGAGAAGAGGCCTCGAATGGCCTCAAGCTGCACCAGGGGATATTTAGGCTGGACATTAGGAACATTTCTGAAAGGGTTGTCAGGCATTGGAATAAGCTATCCAGGGAGGCAATTGAGTCACCATCCTTGGAGGTGTTTGAAAGTCATGTAGATGTGGTGCTTGGAGGTAGAGCTTACTGATGAACTTGGTAGAACAGGGTTGATGGCTGCACTCAATGATCTTCAAGGTCTTTTCCAACCTAAATGATTCTACGATTCTATGATAAGAGCAGCCTGAGAGGGGATCTTCTCAATGCTCAGCAAGAAGTAGAGGGTGGGGGGGCAAGCTGATGGGATCAGATTCTTCTCAGTGGTGACTCATGGAAGGATGAGGGGCAATGGACATGAAATGGAATGTGGATGCTCCATCCAAACAGGAGCAGAAACTTCTTTGCCGTGAGGGCATTGAGACAGACTGCCCAGAGAGGTTGTAGAATCTCCTTCTCTGGAGAAGTTCCAAACTCATCTTGATGCTGGGCAAGCTGTTGTGGGTGGTTCCCCTGCTTTAGAAGAGGATTTGACTAGATGGTCTTCAGAGGTTCCTTTAAAACTGTACCATGTTGGGCTTCTGGGATTCTGTGATGTTAAACCCATGGTCTTGCAGGGCCATGCTGTAGTCTGGTTTTTTTTTCCTGTTACATTTCCATATTTCAGATTATTTCTGGTATATTCACACATTTGCAAATGCTTGCAGCTGGGACATCCTGCAGAGAAATGCAGAGCTGATGAGCAACATCACAAAAAAAAAAACCATGCACAAGAGCAGTAGTTTTGGGGTGATATTGGAAATATAATCATAGATTAATATTCATGTGTGCACAAAAATCTGTCAAACCAATAATTGCACTCTGCTGATCATCATCATTCCAGCTGGCTAATGGTCACTCTGTACCCTCAGATATCCAGCTGTGGTGATGGCAGAAATCACAGTGCATTAGCTCTGTTGTGGAGCTGATGGCTTTGACAACAAACTTTTTCTCCTCCTCCTCCCCCATACAGTTGTTGGCCAAGTGATATCCCTTGGAATGTCTCCAGGGTGAGGAAAAGCAAGGCAAGGCAAGTCTCCATGGTGGGTGCAGGCAGATCTAACCGTCCCAACAAAATCCCAGGGTCCCAGAATGGTGGGGGCTGGAAGAGACCTCTGCAGATCATCTAGTCCAGCCTCCTTGACAATGCAAGGTCACCCAGAGAAGGTTGCCAAGGATCACAATGGCCAGGTGGGTTTGGAATGTCTCCAGAGACGGAGACTTCACAACCTCTTCAGGCAGCTTGTTCTGGTGTTCTATCACCCTCACACCAAAGAAGTTTCTCCTCACCTTCAGATGGAACCTCCTGGCCACACCAATGCTGCCACTAACAAGTTCACTCTTGCAAGTTCATGCCCCAGCTCTCAGTTGTCACTGCACTGCCTGAGGAGCCCTGCATAGGCTCTGGTCCAGGGACCACTGGAACCTCTAGGAAATAAATTTGACTACAAGGAAGGAGAGTCCACCAGCTCATGATGATGGTCAATTTGGCCCATTCAAGTATTCCCAGTCTGCCTCCAACCTGCTCAGCATCTCTTCAACTGTGCTCCCATTTCTCCACCTTGAAGATACTAATTTCTTTTAATTCAAAGAACTGAGAAATAGTCTGAATTATTAGGAAGCCTCTTTAGTCAATGGCACCATGGCTGTGTTACCAGCCCTGAGCTGGTGCAGAAATAACCATGCCACTCTCTACTCTCACCATTAACCTGCAGAATCACATCTACACAGTTTTGAGATCGCTCCAGGGATGGGGATTCCTCCACCGCCCTGGTCATCCTGGCCCAAGGCTGTGACAGCTCTTTTGGGGAAGAAATTGTTCCTTGTGTTCAATCTCTATCCCTCCTGGTACAACATGAGGCCATTACCTCTTGTCCCATTGCTTGTAACTTGGAAGAAAAGACTAGCCCCTACCCATCTCCAATTTCCTTTCAGGTTGCAGGACCAGATTGGTCCAAAACACTACAACACAAGCCCCCTGTCCCACCTGCCCACCTTGCCCTCTCCATCCTACCCACCACAGCCTGGCACATGCTGCCTGCAGCCCAAAACAGCCTTCCCCTGCAGAGCCTGCTGTTGCCCTGCCCATCTCCTGCTTTACTGGCCCCTCTGGCTTTCAAGCACAGCCTCAATTGCTATTTGAACCTTTTACAGGACTCCCCAGTGTTCACTCACAATTTTTAAGGCTAGTGGGCAACTTTCATGTTGCCATTGCTGCTGCAGCCATTTCTTCCCCGGTTTCCTTCAGCATGGGTGCATTTTGCTGACATTTGCCAGGCTCTCCTTTCCATTACTATTTTTAATGTTCTCAGTGGTTCTTGAAGCCAGTTTTTAAGCTCAATCTTATTTACACAGCAAACACAGAAGTGATGATACTGGGGAGAAGCCTCCAGTACCCTGTGCTCCACTTCTGCTCCTACTGTACATATCTAGGTGTGCACATGCTTCTCGGGCCAACATCTTGTTGGGCTGAAGAACGTGTGATTGGTAGTTTCACACTGAAATTCCATCCTTAAGATGCCTGTAGGGTTCCACTGAAATGTTCATACTGTGACTGCTACCCTATGATGTGTTTCTGCCCCAAAATTTCATGTTCTTACCATTATAAATAATCAGTTTCATGCAGAGATCATGGTCTGCACTATGAGAGCTGAGAACAGCTCAGAAGCTCTGCCTGTTTGTCCTCTACATTGGCCAAGGTCATGAGATTGTGAGCACCAAGAATCGCAGAAGCACAGAAATCCAGTGTGGTGGAGGTTGGATGTGACCTCTGGGGATCATTCAGTCCAGTCCCCCTGCCACAGCATGGCCACCCTCACCATGTTGCCCAGGATCATAGAATCATAGAATCATAGTTTAGGTTGGAAGGGACCTCAAGGATCATCCAGCTCCAACCCCCTGCCATAGGCAGGGACACCTCCCACTAGGGCAGGCTGCTCAAGGCCTCATCCAGCCTGACCTTAAACACCTCCAGGGAGGAAGCATCCACAACCTCCCTGGGCAACCTGTGCCAGTGTCTCACCACCCTCACTGTAAAGAACTTCCTCCTAACATCCAGTCTAAATCTCCCCTCTGCCAGTTTAAACCCATTCCCCCTCGTCCTGACATTACCAGACCTTGTCAATAGTCCCTCCCCAGCCTTCCTGTAGGCTCCCTTCAGATACTGGAAAGCCACTCTAAGGTCTCCTCGAAGCCTTCTCCTCTCCAGGCTGCAGAGCCCCAACTCTCTCAGCCTGTCCTCATAGCAGAGCTGCTGCAGCCCTCTGATCATCTTCGTGGCTCTCCTCTGGACCCGCTCCAGCAGTTCCATGTCCTTCTTGTGTTGGGGGCTCCAGAACTGCACACAGTACTCCAGGTGGGGTCTGACGAGAGCAGAGTAAAGGGGGAGAATCACCTCCCTTGCCCTGCTGGCCACACTTCTCTTGATGCAGCCCAGCACTCGGTTGGCTGTCTGGGCTGCATGTGCACACTGCCGGCTCATGTTGAGCTTCTCGTCGACCCAGACCCCCAGGTCCTTCTCCTCAGGGCTGCTCTCAGCCATTCACCACCCAGCCTGTATCTGTGCCTGGGATTGCACCGACCCAGGTGCAGGACCTTACACTTGGCCTTGTTAAACGTCATGAGGTTGGCCTGGGCCCACCTCTCCAGCCTGTCCAGGTCCCTCTGGATGGCATCCCTGCCCTCCAGCAAGTCAGCTGTGCCACACAGCTTGGTGTCATCTGCAAACTTGCTGAGGGTGCACTCAATTCCTCTGTCCATATCACTGACAAAGATGTTAAAGAGCACTGGTCCCAGCACTGACCCCTGAGGAACACCACTTGTCACCGGTCGCCAGGTGGACATTGTGCCATTGATCACCACCCTCTGCATGCGACCATCCAGCCAATTCCTTATCCAGTGAGTGCTCCACCCATCCAGTTTGTGCTTTTCCAGTTTGGTGACCAGGATGTCATGTGGGACAGAGGGATCACAATGTCCAGGTGGGTTTAGAATCTCTCCAGAGAAGCAGATTCCACAACCTGTCTGGTCAACCTGCTCCAGGGCTCTAGCACCCTCTTGCCAAAGATTTTTTTCCTCATCTTCCTCCTGGATTTCTGTTTGTGTCTGTTGCCCCTTATCCTGTCACTGGACACCAGCGTAAAGCATCTGGCTCTATTATCTTGCCCCCCACTCTCTAGCTCTCGCTGAACACTCAGAAGATGCTGCTCAGGTTGCTCTTCTCCAGGCTCAACAGCCCCAGGTCTCTCAGTCTTTCCTCCTCACAGAGCTGCTCCAGTCCCTTCAGCATCTTTGTAGCCCCCGTTGGACTTTCTCCAGTAGTTCCATCTTGCTTGAAACAGTGAGCCCAGAACTGCATACAGGACTCCAGCTGTGGCCTCACTAGGGCAGAGTATAGGTGAGGAGAACCTCCACGGACCTGTTAGTCATGCTCTTCTTAGGCACCCCAGCATCTGTGAGCTTTCTTGGCCAGAATGACACATTGCTGGGTCAAGAGAAACTTGGCCATCAGCCCTTTCCAATAGATAAGCCACTCACATGTACTCGTGGAGGGTGTTACTCCTTCCCAGGTGCAGGACCCTACACTTGTTGAATTCCATGAGGTTCCTCTCCACTCATATCTCTAACCTGTCCAGGTCTCACTGTTGCAGACACTAGAAGACCCCATTCTGTCCACTACTGCTCCACAACCCCCAGCTGTGGAATTTTACACAGTTTTACACAGACTTGAAGTTCAGTTTTGGGTTTTGTGGAGAAACAGCTTAGAAAAGGGCCATCAAGCACCAAATCCTTCATTCCTTCTGCATTCCAAACACTTAATGAATGTGAATGTTAGACTTGAGAGGTCTGTGAGATCTGACTCTCTGCAGCTATGACTCTCTTGGTATTTCCACTTAAAAATTTTATTTTCAAGGCACTGTAATTGTATGTAAAGTTTTTCTTGGATCTGTAAGACAAAAAAGCCCTAACAAGTCAAAGGCTCAGCCTGGGAGAAGCAGTTGATGAGCATACAGATGGAAAGACATTTTCAGAAGGGAAATCTGAGGGTTTGATACTTTTCCTCTTTCTTATCTGAAATTGCTTTGGTTCTGAGCTCACATTTTACCAACTGCAGGATTCACTTATTTGCA
This sequence comes from Tricholaema leucomelas, assembly GCA_013400475.1. Classification (NCBI taxonomy): domain Eukaryota; kingdom Metazoa; phylum Chordata; class Aves; order Piciformes; family Lybiidae; genus Tricholaema lacrymosa; species Tricholaema leucomelas. The sequence goes on along the minus strand of WAAF01005138.1, from coordinate 282,581 downwards.
AATCACATTGATTCAGCCACTTTTTATTCTGGGGATAAATGTGCTTTCATTATTCTATTACCAAATACATTAAAAATAAAAGGTGGATGACGATATTAGCACTTAAGATGAGATTCTTTACATACATGTGAGGGTTTATGCTTTATTTCAAGAGGAGTTTCATTTGGATTTCTAGCCATTACCTGTCATTTCAATAAAACATGTATGAAAGCATCCCTAAGCACCTCCTGCCATGTCAGGGATATATGGTGTAAGAGTGTGCCCATGTCAGCAGTGACAAGCTGAACCTTAATGGCTCTAAAACAGTCTTTATGGTTTACTGTCCCTGTAATCCATTTTATAATGAGTGCTCAACTAGGTACAACAGCTCTCCTAGTTTCCTTCCTCCTTTTAACTCACCTAAGGTGCCCAGACAAAGGGAAAAACTCCAGATTGTGGGCGATCCTTCCGGAGAAGCTGAAATACTTGTGCAAGACATAGAGATGAAAAACAAGGCTTTGCTCTAATCCATGAGCTTCCTTCTGTGGGTTTGAAGAGAGGCCAGTATTGATATTCTACTGTAGTTTGTGGGAAAGGTTTTAAATTTTCTCAGGGTGGCACTGCTCTGGACTTAACAAGATGTGGGGAAAGGGAATGGGTGCTGCAAGCCCATGATAAACACCGAAGTATTTAGAGCTGTAGCAAAAGCAAAATGTGAGATTCCCTACCATGGTTACACTCCAATCCTGCACTCTCTATCCAGGCAAAAGAATAGGGCAGCTATGGCAACGTAGAGCATTAGCATCTATTTCTAACAGTCTCCTAACATAACCTGTGGAACCACAGAATTCCAGCACTCTGGGGGTTGGAAGGGTCCTCTGGAGATCCAACCCCTCTGCAATAAATGTCATGGCTCCCATCTCTAGTGACACAGCAGGTGACAGTAATGATAAAGTGAACTTTATCAGTTCAGCAATAAAAGGAATAAATCACAGAATCTCAGTGTGGTAGAAGTTGGAAGGAACCTCTGGAAACCGTCCAGTACAGGGAGTCTGCTAAAGCAGGGGTACCCAGAGCATGTTGCTCAGGATCACAATGACCAAGTGTGGTTGGAATCTCTCCAGAGAAGAAGACTCCAGAGCCACTCTGGGCAGCCTGCTCCAGAGCTTCAGCACTCACACACCAAAGAAATTTCTCTTCATCTTCAGACAGAACCTCCTGGGTTCCAGTTTGTGCCCATTGCCCTTGTCCTGTCACTGGGCACTACTGAAAGGAGTCTGGACCCATCCTCTTGCGGAGCATTGAGAAGATGTCCTCTGAGGCTGTTCTTTTCCAGGCTAAGCAGCCCCATGTGTCTCAGCCTTAAACTCTTTGCATATATCAGCTGGTGAGTTGTTCTCCCTTGTAGAAGGTTAGGGTCTGTCAGGTGTCAGGTGTAGGCACACCAAAAGGCACAAATTCCCAGTGGCATAGCAGAGCTGGGAATCAACAGCAAGAATCCTCCTCTGACTCATCTCTTCTCAGATGTACTTCTTTTATTTATTGAATGAAAAAACATTAACAGAATGTGTGGGTGAAAAGAAGCCCCCATCTTTGCAGCCCCCACCATTCCTGCTGCTCCCACTGGTCTCCATGAGAAGGTCAGCCTTACTGCCTCCTCTGGCTGGTGTTGCATGGTGACTTCTGCAAATATTCCCATGCACGGGTAGAGGGCTGTCATAGAATTGTTTTGGTTAAAGGAGACCTCCAAGATCATCAGGTCCCTCTGCTAGCTCAGCACTGCTAAGTCCACCACTAAACCTCCTCCCTCAGTACCACATCTACATTGCTTTGAAGCCCCTCCAGGGATGGGGATTCCACTGCTGCCCTGGGCCTTGACAACCCTTTAGAGGAAGAACTTGTTCCTAATGTCCAGCCTAAATCTCCCCTGGTGCAACTTGAGGCTGTTTCCTTCTAGTCTATCATTTCACAGTATCACACAGTATCACCAAGGTTGGAAGAGACCTCACAGATCATCAAGTCCAACCCTTTACCACAGAGCTCAAGGCTAGACCATGGCACCAAGTGCCACGTCCAATCCTGCCTTGAACAGCTCCAGGGACGGCGACTCCACCACCTCCCTGGGCAGCCCATTCCAGTAGCCAATGACTCTCTCAGGGAAAAACTTTCTCCTCACCTCGAG
>WAAF01005138.1:273122-278560 GCA_013400475.1 Tricholaema leucomelas | reverse complement strand
GGTGGGGGTTGGGGTGTGTGGTGTGGGGTGTGGGGGAGAAGGGAGGTGGGGGGGGGGGGGGGGGGCGGGGGGGGGGGGGGGGGGAGAGAGAGAAAATGATGTATTTAAGAAGAGGATGAAATTTAATGCCCACAACTTCTTTAATTATTATTAACTTACATTTCTTAGCTTTATTTTGTTGTCATTACTTATTTATAATGTAACCATTGCTTGTTTATAATACATTGTATTTAAAGTTATTGAATATTTGTCTTTGACTTATTTGCATCTTATCTCTTATATTTATTTGACATTTTATCATTGTTTGCCATCTTTCTCCATCATTATTTAATGATTAGCCATTAGCAAGCTTTCATATTACTTCAGGTTTTTGGTTTGATATCTTTGTTCATTTAGCATTTGGTTTGATAGCTTTGTTCATTTAGCATTTACCACCTTTACTTATTAACATCATTTATTTAGCATTAATTTTAACTTAATTATTACTTATCTTCTATATCTGTCCTTCAATTGTTATCTTTATTTATCAGTATTTAATTATTGCTGCTTACCTTCAGTTCTTATTGTTCATTATCTTTGCTTTCTTACCCTTGTTTATTTAGCATTTATTTCTTATCTTTGTTTATTTAGTATTTATTCCCTGCATTCCCTATTACTTATTAGTTGATTTGTTATCATTATTTATTGATTATTACTTTTTTATTATTATCTTTATTGTTTGCTATTTATTATCTTTGATTCTTTACCATTTAGGTGCTTGTTGTTTTTTGACTCTATTCCTTATTATTTATGCTCTTTGTTTTGCTATCATTATTTACTTATTATTTTTTAAAACTTATTCCTTGTTATTTATGATCTTTCTCTTCTTATCATTATTCACTCATTATTTATTAGCTTTATTTCTTATTATTTGTGATCTTTGCTTTCTTAGTGTTATTTACTTATTATTTATCATCTTCATTCTTTTACTATTATTTATTATTATCTAAATTCCTAGTATTTATTACTTTAAATATTCTGTTAGTATTTATTACTTTAAATATTCTGCTAGTATTTATTACCTTAAATATTTTCCTAACAACCTTAAATTGTTGTAATTCAGATCTTTTATAACAGGAATATCAAATACTTTCTTAAACCCAGCAGCTTCTTCATGCATAGAAGGTGAACCTTCACTCAAGTCTAATAATTTCCCTTCCATCCCCCCCCCCCCTCAAAAGCAGGTTTACAGCCAATGCCCTAAAATAACATGCTGGAAACAAAAATATCTGCTTTCAGAGGGAGGTTCAGCTGTGTTTGTGCTGTGCATATGGCAGTCCAGAAGACAGCCAAGGATGAAGGCATCACTTCAAATTCTGAAGTGCTATTTTGATGACCAGACAGCTCAAGTTGCTTTTAGAGCCCAGGGATGGAGTGAAGTTGGAATTGGAGAGGCTGCGTTTGTGTGCACGACAGAGTTTCACGCCACCATATCCACCTTTACGTCGTCTTCTCATCTCTTTTTTCTTGGTGGGGCAGATGTTCTAATGAAATTCACAGAATACCTGAGGTAAATAAAACAAACAAACAACAACAAAAAAAAAACCCTAGGCAAACCATTTCAAGAAAGGACATTAAGTTGCCTGTACAGATACTAAAACCCAGGCAAACCATTTCAAGAAAGGACACTTAAGTTGCCTGTACAGATACTACAAGGTGCATGAAATAGGTGAGGAGAGTCTTCGTCATGGTAAAGCTTTCTTTTTTTGATTCCTTCCCCACCACCACCCCCCCTTCCCTCCATCTTCTGTAACAACATAAAAGATACTGTTATGACAAGTACTCTGGTAGTTCACTCTTTCATTTATAATTTAACCACAGCCTATATAACCTAATCAGAAAAATGTGGAGCGTGATTAGTACGACAATCGGATGCAGTCGGGGGCTCCTTGAGCAACTCAAAAGAACANGAAAGGCAAGGAAAAAAAAAACCACAAGGCACATCAGAAAATATGTGGTATTTCTTTAATATTTCATTTTAAACTACCTAATTGTGTTTTTAAGCTTCGGTTCCTGTAATTTTGCAAGACGAGGCATTCCAGTGAGAAAACATATGGTAAGGGATTTTTAAACCACATAGCTAGAGTGCATCATAGACTTATCTGCTGCTTTAGTGTCACAAAAATCCACCGCTGAATTTATCCAGTCACCCATTAAAGAAAGAAAAGAATTAAAGGCAAAGGAGTTTTAAAAAAAATAATAATAAAATAATCCCCAAATGCTCAGAAAAAGAAAGGGGGGAAAAAAAAATACCTACTGGAAAGTGACATCGGGTTCAAGGCAGATCTGGGAAGAGTTCCTACGGCAGGAGAAGGAGCAATTTAGCTGGCTGAAGGCTGCCGGTTATTTTGGGGGTAGCGCATAGTAAATATTGCATCGGGTTGTGACAAACTGTCCTTAGCCACAACTTGTAATGAGGGCTCTGCTCAAATGAGGTCTAATGAATCTCATGCCTAGGATTGAGGTGAACTTCAAATTGTGCTCCTTCCCCATAAGCTTTCGGGGTCCAAATGGAGCAAAGCGTGGCGTGTTTCGATTGGAGTGGGTAAGGAGATGTTTTTCAGGAATCAGTGAATCAGCACTTAGCACTTTCTGAAGGGATGTCAAGATGAAATAGCAATGAACTTTGACATTTGATGTAGCAGAAAGGCTTGGAGAAGATAGCCAGGCTTGTTGGGTTGGGTGGAGGGTGCTGCTCCCACCCCAACACCATGGAGTTGGAAGGGTTTCCTCAAGCTGAGCCTGAGGTAAAAGGAGGACACAACCAGGCTGGGCTGCAAGGGGAAATTCAGGCAACACCTCAAACAGTGTCACTGCTACAAACACCCAAGGAGCTCGCAATGCCTTGGCACTCACATGAAGTCTTCTGCTTTGGTTGGAAACAGAGTTAACTTTTAGAAATGGGAGGTTAACTCTAGGTGTGGAGAATGGGAAAGGCTGCTGCAGGGCTGTGTTGCACAACTACAGTTTGTTAAGAAACACTGCAATGCCAAGTAGCCTTCAAAATCCTTCTCTTCATGTGCACATGAGGAGTGTTGGCCCTCAAAACCCTTCAATTCATGTGCATATGAGGAGCATACACGAATAGCATGGTGTTTATTTAAGCACTTGAATAGTATGATTGCAGTAGAGGCAGATACTGAAAATCAGACCCACTACACAGCTCTGCTGCTGAGGTTCAGCTTGTTTTGCCCTATTTGTACGTGAAGAGTAATATCACTATGCATAGATCTGTGTCCACCTCCTCATCCTCTTTTAATGATTTGAAGGTCTTTTTCCAACCAAAACAATTCTATGATTCTATCTGAGCTTACCTGGAGTTGGCTCTTTCCTTTCTTTCTACTACTGGGTTTTAAAGGACAAAACCTTAACCCTTTGCACCTAAAGGATTTCCCCAAGGTTGTCCTTTTTTGTTTGTTTGTTTTTCCCTATTGGGAATTTCTAAATGCTAGGACTGAGAAAAATATAAGGTGTTAATCTCTATAATTAGGGCACAAAAATAATTAGAGCCCCCCCCCCCAAAAAAAAAAACCAAACAACCCCAAAACATAAAACCTCCACAACAAAAATTAACAAACCAAAAAAAAACCACCAACAACAAAAAACATCCTTAAGGCACAGAAAGCATTCTCTCTTTTTTTTGTTTAGGTTGTTTATTTGTTTACCTTATTAAGCTAAATATCTGTCTGAATTAATCACTAATGACTGTGAAGAAGGCTCAATAGCACTGCTTTAATGAACAGCAGTGTCAAATGTATTTTGCAGGGCACCAAATCACCAGGTAGGAGCAAAGCCAAGTCCCTCTTCGAAAAATTCCTTTTCTGCCCCATTTTCTGTTGGCCAAACAGTAAATTATTTACACCTATTGTGCTTACTTAAACACTTAAACGCTATGAGTGGAGTAAGGGCTCATAGTAAAAATAAAGACTCATTACACAACATTACTGCTGCAAATTCATCTTGTTCTGCCCCAAAGGCTGCCTTGCCCCCTCACCCCCCACCCTCTACCACCACTCCAAGCTTTCTTTTACAACAATTCTTGCAACACCCTGTTATTAAATATTTTTTTCTCCTCTGAAATCCTTTATTTTGCATGCATCTGAAGGACTTCAGTCCCTTTAATACCAGCCTAGTGGCTTGAGCAAAGTTTGTGTGTTTTTTTTTCCTAAGGAAAAATTGTGCAGGATTTCTGCTTTTTCAGCCTCTTTCCATCTATTATTCACATCGTAAACATCTGCATTGTAAATGTCAGACGGACTAATTGTCATCTCTCCAGAACTGGGTGTTAAGTGAATGTGTTCAATGTTATTCTTTTAGCTAACAAAAAGAATAAAATTCTCTTTTTTTCCCCTATTACTCTCTCAAAATGTAGCTCCTGTTTTTTTTTTTGTTGTTTCCTTCTTTTTTTTCTTTCCTTTTTTTTCTTTCTAGTAGGCACAGAGGATTTTTTTTTTTTTAAGCTGTCTCATATGTGGTATTTTTATCCCTGCTCTGAAAAACCTTGGTGAGATCTTTTCCTGCTGCAGATTTTGGCTTCACAGACATTCAGGAGAAGGGAGGTGAGCTAATTCCTCAAGCCCTGTGTTAAAGCTACATCATGGAATAGAATTGGAAGGGAAACAAGTCAGAGCAGAGGAGCTCAAAGTGGGAATCCGCAGCTTTCTAGGATCTCCTTCAAGGTGATTTTTCTCTCTCTTTCTTTTTCTTTTTTTTTTTTTCCCTTTCCCCAAGCCTGCAGAATGATCAATGTTTCGTAGCAAACCCAAAGCCAGGAGAAAACTTTGTTGGCAATTTTAGTTGCTGAGATGGTTGTAAGAGCTGAGGTGCTGCGTGGAAACCTCTGCACCGCAACACAGATTCTGACTTGGGGGTGTTTTGTCCTCTCCTGCTTTGCGTTGAGAAACTAAATATAAATAACCCTGGAAAGACATGTGGATATTTTCCAGGGGGAAAAATGGCAAAATGAATCTTGCAGATTTAACTGTTTCAGTGATGGGTTCTAAATGCCACTAATGCAACATTAATGCTAAAAAGTCCAGTGTTATGCATAAGGGATTCTACAGAAGAAAACGTTCCAGTGGCTCTCATGATCTAATTAAAAGAAATCAGGTGTGTTGTAAAGAATTCCCCCTTTAAGATGATGATACTCAAATTGATGGTGTTCCCCTTATTCCCAATACAGAATGGGACAGAACCTGCTGTTGGGGTTATCCCATCTCCTACATATCACAAGTCCTCTGCTCTTTGTTACTCAATGCAAAGCAGAAAATCAAACATTCCTACGGTATGTGCTGGGTTGTTGCTTCACTCCCTGTCACATTCATCTTTGGGGCTATTTTTGCAGCTTCCCCCCCCCCCTTTTGTTTTTCCCCTGCTTTTTTCTTTCCTTTTTTTCTGCT
>WAAF01005138.1:260622-268122 GCA_013400475.1 Tricholaema leucomelas | reverse complement strand
GTAAAATAGCTCAGCAAACAGCTCAATAGGCAGCTCAATACTTGTGATACTCTCCAAACAAAGACTCGTAGCCATTAATTTTAAAAAGTTCTGTGAATCTTCTTTGAGCAGTAAATATTTAATCACGGCAATATGTAAGCTGCCCTCTCATATTTTATCTCCTAACCAGGACTGTGGAGTGAACCTGCCTTTAATAACTTTGACCAAAGCAATATTTTGCCTTTCCCCTCCTGCCACGGAATGATGGAGTGCGGCCAGCCCCACGCCCTCCTGCTGCGCAGACCTGGGGTACCCGCAGCTCCTTGGGGGGTTCAGCATCCCTCCTGTGCCCGCCATGGTGAGTGAGGGAAGAAGGAGGAGGGAGGAAGGAGGGGGGGAAGAGCTTTAACATTCTAAAGGAAACTCATTTTCTGCAGGAAAAGGTGCTTTCCCGAGGAAAGGAATCCAAACCAAATCAAATGTTATCCTCCCTGCCTGAAAGCTGTGTCTCTACCACGCTGCCTTCTAACAACAGTTAGCGATGTCATTGTTGGTCATATTTAATAATTGACAAGTAGGCCCTTGCAAGTCTCCAAAGCTTATACAACCCTACAATATTTATTTATTTTACCCTTTTCTTCCTTTTTTTTTTTTTTTTTTTTTTTTTTCTTTTTTATGTTGCAAGGGTATCACCTGCTGTGAGTGAGACTCTACGGCAGACCCATTGGCAGGGAAATCAGACTATCAGCACCCTCGGACCAGAGGAAGGACTTTGCATCACTGCAGCAACATCCCTCCCTCAGGCATCAGAAACCATCCAACACTCTGTTAGGGAGAGCACTACATGGGTACCCACCCTCTCCTGCAACTTTGCTGCTGTGTCTCTAAGTTGTACCACTGTTACCTTCACTGCTCTGTTTGTTATCCTAATAAAAGTTTCTGGGCTCTGCCATAAAGTTGTCACTTTAAAGCCACATTATGAAAAACAACTGCTGGCACCTTGGTGTGCAGGGTGAATATGCATTAGGGGGGTGAGGGGGGGTGGTGGAATTTAATAAAAGGTATTGAGGAATTAAGCTAGATGGAGGCAATCTTCTGCCTTCCATCCCTGGGAAGGTTGGAAGCGAGGAAAATATTAATATTCCCTCTTAAGCCCCAATCTAGCAAGAGCTTCGCAGCGGGAAAACTTTGTGCCCCATGGACATGAGGGGAGCTCAGCCTGGGATCTGTCTCTGTGGGGCTATTTGCAGGATCCAAGCCTTCATTCTGCACACCAGTATCCTCCCAGACTGCTGACAACAAGTTTGTCTCCAGAGAGAGAAGACTTTGGAAGGGAAGATGCTGCAAATGAGGAGGAAGGTGCACGAGCGAGGCTGGGTGATGGAGTGCCTGCCTGCATTGCTGTCACCAGCCTTCCAGCATGGAAGAGAAAAGCAAAGCAAAAATAATTCCCAAATCCTCTGTTAAATGCAATGGGGTTGGTTGGTTGTTTTGGTTTTGTTTTTTTTTCTCCTCATTAAACAAAGTCACTTCTGTGTGAGTAAACTTCAGCCCATGCATTTGAGAGGATTCACATCGTACTGCTCTGCAAAAGAAAAACAACCCCAAACCAAAAGAAAAAGCAACAACAACACACACAAAAAAAAAAAGAAGCCTTTTTTTATAAAGAACTCACAAGTCTGCAGGCTCCAAAAAAACCACTGCTAGAGTCTGAATGAGCCTCATCAGATTCTACAAACCAACATCATAAAAGCTTCCAGGCTCGCAGAGAGTCAGGAAAGTTCAGACGTTAAAGCAAGTTAACATAAAAATTGCTTGAAAACACAGGAATAGTGATTTGGGGATAAAGAAAGGAGGGAGAATTCATGTTGCAAGTGCAAGTGATCTGGAAATAGCTGTTTGTCTTGGCCATTTCCAGGGAAGTGACATCATGCAGCGTGTCTGTTGGGATATTAGTTCTGCATTTTTTCAGTCCAGATTCTGGCACTAAAGTTGGCAAAATTAGCCCTTTTGGTTAAAAAGCGATCTTCTAACCACCACGCATTACAGCACACCTATGACATGACCCAAGAACAATGGGTGAAAAATGGGCTATAAAAACATGAATGGCCTGCTTCATATAAAGCAGGTTTTATAGTGCAGGTGTGCCTTCATTTATCGATACTGTAAAGCAGTGAGATCATACCAGCAGTAAAACACAACATTTGTTAAACAACAACACCCCCCTCCCCAATCTCCCCCTCCACCTTTCAGGAAGGAAAGAAAATAACTAAATTCCCTATTAATTAGAAATGCAATGTTGCAGCTAAAACCTCAACAGGGTGTTTTAGAAATATATTTGAGGTTTTGTCATCGGCTGCTTGACATCATCTCAGCCTGATCTGGAAAAGAAAAGCGAGGGAAACAACAGCAACAACAACAACCAAAAAAAAAAAGACCTAATTGAATTGTAAAACTCTCTAGACCACATTTAGGAAAAGCCAGGCATGTGAAAATATCTGTTTAATAAGTGGGGCTTAAGTTGTTAAAGTAAAAAGGGTTTATNTTTTTTTTCCCTTCACCCATTAGGATCTGAATGGGAAAAAATGATGAATAGGAAATCCTGCTGGAGTTTTTATTGCCTATTTCCTTTCGGGAAAGATGGGCATTGTTCCTCTTTTAAAATAAGGGAAGGGGCGTAAAATCAGCCCAGGCGTATGACAGACATCCTTCAAAGCTGGGATGGCAGAAATATGTTGTTGTGTACTTCTCTTTTTTTTTTCTGTTGCTCCTCACAAGGCAAAGGCTGTTCTATTTTTAAGCAGGGCTGTGCTGCTGTGGATGTTTCACTTCCCTCGAAAGGGTGGGTTTTTTTTGGCATAATGTTGTTTTGATGAAAGCAGATTTCTGTTCTATTTAGGTTCTTTTATATATATATATATTTTTCAGCACAATGTAAAAGAAGAGGCAGGAGTAAGGGATTTTGGGGGTTGGGATTATAGTTTTGTTTGCTTATTTGCATGTGTTTGGGGGAGGTTTGTTTGTTTATTATTTGAGATTTTGGATTGTGGGGTTGTTGGGTTTTTTTTTTTTGGTTGGTTCATTGGTTTTGTTTGTTTGTATTTCTTTGTTGATTTGTTGGTATTGGGGATTTTGTTGTTTATTTCCTTTTGATTCCCCCTCCCCCTGCCTATGCTCAGTTCAGGACAGAGAATCACTTAAGAGATCATAGAGTCAGTTTGCAGATCATAGAATCAACCAGGTTGGAAGAGACCTCCAAGATCATCCAGTCCAACCTAGCACCCAGCCCTATCCAATCAACTAGACTAAGTGCCTCATCCAGTCTTTTCTTGAACACCTCCAGGCACTTGTCAGACATTAGAATTGATTTCCCAAGGAGGTGATGGAGTCTCCGTTCTTGGAGGTGTTCAAGAATGTGATAGTTTGAGCCTAGCTAGAATGTTTTGGTGAGAAGAACTAGATCATAGGCTGAGAAATGAAAACAGTGGTGAGGTCTACTTCGCTCACAGTCTTGCTCAGATGTGTAAAGAAGAAAAGCAAAGCATTAGATAAAGTCACTTTGCTCTGCACTTTGCTTGGGCACTTGGCTCTGGGCTGTGCTCTAAGCTGTTTGCCTGCTGGGGAGCTGAGGCTGTTGGCTGAACTCCATCTTGCTTTCTAACCTCACCCTCCATTTGCTTTGCTCTTTCACCTTGCTTCTTAATCCTCTTGGCCAAACCTCCATTCTTCCTTGGGACTGGGGTAAGGTTGAGAGGGGTAGGGGGAAGGTGAGGGGGTGGCTGAGAGCCCTTCCTGGGGACTCAGGTTTCTGGGAGGGGAGTTGTGTTTCTGTATTACTTTTTTTACCTTGTCTATTTCTGTATCTAACTGTATATACTGTAACTATCTGCTTGTAAACTGTGCCAGCTGTAAATGTAAGCTTCATTCACATTTCCAGAGCCGACTGAGTCTAGTCTGGGTGATTTCTAAAGTGTGGGGGGGCAGGGGACACCCAAACCATCACAAAGAACTGTGTGAATATGGCATTATCAGGACATGGTTTAACTACCATGGTGGTGTTAGGTTGACAGTTGGACTCAATGATCTTAGAAAGCTTTTCCCACCCAAGCAATTCTATGGCTCTGATTTTTCTACCCGCATCAGCCTCTCCAGAAATCCTCAGCTCATCTGTTGAGCTCTACTTCCAAGAGATTTTAAGGTCTTCCTTGTTCTGGGATTAAAAACAAAAATCCTTTTTTTTTTTTTTTTTTTTAATAGGAAAATAAACCCAAGATGTGACGAAATTCCTGGGCAAAGGTTTTACCCTCCAAACCCTCCATTACCTTAATTACCCAGGTGGGTTGGCAGAGCTGGTCCTGGGAGGGAAAAGATCCTGCCTAGTTTTACCCCACAGCAGATTCATCTTCAGAGAAATAAAGACAGGACATGGAAGGGTGAAATTCAGTGGAATTTGGGGGGTGGTGGGGGTGGTTGCCCTTGAACAGGCCACCAAAATTTGAGGACAAGCCCACTCCTGGAAGGAGAGCTCCTTACGGGACCCACTGCTCAGGGATGTCGCTCAGCCCCTTCCTCACCTCTCCTTATTACCTCCTCTCCCTGTCTGCCACGATTACAGCTTGTGTCATCATGTTCAGCACAGATGTTTCAGCAGCTGCACATGTTGAGCATGTTTTAAAAGATTTTTTTCCTCCTTTTTTTTTTTTTCCCCTCTCCTTTCTGACACATCCTCATGGTCTGATAACAACTCCCAACCACTGCCATGGGACAATATGCTGAGGACCTCCACCATGGACAAAGCTTCCTACACTCAGCAGCTGCCCCTAAATTCACTGATTTTCTCATTTTTTGGTTTTGTTTTTGTTTTGTTTTTGTTTTTTCCTTTTTTCTTTTTTCCCAGTGCCTGAGTGCTGGGAATGCCTGAAGTACTGAGATATTTACTTACATACTCAGATTTCCCTAGCACTTAAAATCCTGAGCTCTGGTGACATCGGTGGCATGTTATGTGGCAGGCACAGTACATTGCTGAAGAGGAGCCACTCAGTCAGAGGCATAGGGATCAGTTTTGCAATCACAGAATCATTTTGGTTCAAATATCATCAAGACCGTTGAGACCAACTATTAACTCAGCACTGCTGGGTCACTACTTAACCACATCCCTCAGAACAGAACCGCATCTACATGGCTTTTAAACACCTCCAGAGATAGGGACTCCATCACTGCCCTGGTGTGCTAATTTGAAACTAGCTAGAATGTTTTGGTGAGAAGAACTAGATTACAGGCTGTGAAAGGGAAACAGAATGATGTCTAATTCACTCATAGGCTTGCTGAGAGGTATAAGAACAAGAACTCAAACATAGATAAGGGAGTCACTTCTTCTGCTGGGGAGCTCGGAGATGAAATTTTCTCTCTCTAGCCTCTCTGCCATCTTTCTGATTAATCCACTTTGCTTCCTAAACCCCTGGATGAACCTCCATTCTTCCTTGGGACTGGGGTAAGAGGTTGAAAGGGGTGGGAAAAGGTGAAAGGGTGGCTGGAGCCCCTCCTGGGGACTCAGGTTTCTGGGAGGGCTGTTGCGTTTCTGTATTGCCTTTTATCTTGTGTGTTTGTGTCTACAACTGTATATACTGTAACTATCTGCTTGTATATTGAGCTAAGCTGTAAATATAAGCTGCATTCAATTTCCAGAGCTGGCTGAGTCTAGTCTGGGTGATTTCCAAAGTGTGGGGGGGTTGGGAACACCCAAACCATCACACCTGGGCAGCCTGTTCAAGTGCTCGACAAAGTTTTTGAGGAAGAAATTGTTCCTCTTGTTCAACCTAAACCTCTTCTGTTGCAACTTGAGGCCTTTTCTTTTGTCTTATCACTTCCTTCTTGGGAGAAGAGGCCAGACTCCACTTCCCTCCAACCTCCTTTCAAGCAGTTGTAGAGAGCAAGAAGGTCTACTCTTTGGGGGGGCTTTTCCATATCAAACACCATAACTATTTCTCAGATGTAGCAAATTCTTGGAGATATCTGGAATACAGTCCCTGGTCAAGCTACTGAAATTGAAAAGCTGAACATCCTGGTTGCTGAATTTTTAATTTCCTTAGAAGTTAGGTTGGTGATTGAAGTCATTACTGAAAAAGACTTGGCAGTGTTGGCTTGGACTCAATGATCTGGTTAGAGACGTTCCAGCTTACTGCAAGGGGGTTGGAGAAGATGACATTCAAGGATGCCTTTCAACCTGATGCATTCTATCATTGTAAATGTCTTTGCCAATAAATAATATTCCATTAAAAACAATAATTATATTCCATAAAAGCAAAAGATCTAGATGTGGTCAACATTTTGGTAGGTCAAACTGGGATTTAGACTCACTGCTACTACAGGTATCAAGAAAGAGCTTTTGACCTAACAGCTGCCAGGTCTTGCTGAGCTCCTATCCGTGGGCAGCGGTTGTCCAAATGGGATGGGTGAAGGTTATGGCACACATGCTCTTAAATAAACTGTCTGTACTATGACTCTTTTGTTTATTATTTCTTCTAGATGTCATTTTTCTTGTGTCACTGTACACAATACTCTTCCTCTTCCAACATGGTGTGCCACTGATGCAATGTAAGGGATTTATCCTGGACATTCCCATGAAAGATCTTATTTATACAATCAGGGACATTTCAGGGGCTGGTGCCATGACCTATTGCTGAGACTGGCTGCCAGTTCTTGAGTATTTTGGGTTTCTTTTGTTTTGTTTATGTATGAGTTGCTGCTTATTTGCCTTCAGTAACTAAGCAGAAGAGGAAATGGAGTGACTTTTGATGCTGCCTGGCCCCACCACTCCCTTTTTGGCTACTGGCAACAGGTGTGAGTAGCTTCACTGCATGCCAGCATGGATGGCAGAGCTGGCTGTCTCCCCACGGCACATGGCCAAGCCCCACCAGCTATCCTTTCTCTCCCAAAGCCTTTCCAGTTTCACTGATTTACTGGAAGGTCACTCTGTTTTCTCTGACAGCCTAGAATGAAGCTTTCCTACCTGTGCTCCTCCTCAGCTCACAAGGATGACGCAAAAGAGGTTTTGCTTGGTGTTTATGTTCTCCCAATCAAAGACAGAGATGGCCTGGGTTCATAACAGCCAAATACCTGTGCACCATTCAAAACCACCACCCAAGGATGCATCCATTCATGCTTGAGCACTGCCCTGCTCCTCTCTTGTGGGAGCAGAGCTGGGTGAGGGATGGTGGCATTTCTGCCACATCAGCTAGAGATTTTCTTACACAGGATGGCCATTGAGAGGGCTGCGTAGACCTTCTGTGGTGAACAGGACAGCCAGAATCTGCCACCAGACCCCTTTGGTCCTTCAGCAGGTGTGGGAATGGGACTGTTGAAAATCAAGGCATTAACAAGCCTGGCTTCTTGTGTCCAGCTCCTAGACTTTGCACCTTCATCTTTGAGAAACTTAGATTTTTAATTCTGTTTCAGTATTACATCCATTAGTACCAATGAGCACCCAAAGCCTGAGGTAGTGTATTTCAGCACCCACCTCTT
>WAAF01005138.1:203122-253122 GCA_013400475.1 Tricholaema leucomelas | reverse complement strand
GTACTATGTGCACCTATTGGGAATATATAAAATTAGAGAGAATTTCTGTTTGCTTTGGTCCTCTTTCTGGAATAATTACAGGAACTGCCATTCATTCCCATTCTGTTACCCTGATTATTCTAGAATAACCTGGTTATTAAGGTTTAGTCGTGTTTAAGAACATACTGCAAAGTGACAACTTGTCATGTTGGCATTATCAATACTTCAAAATTTCCATATTAGTGACCCAATTTCCTCAAGATTCCTGAGTCTTTAATTTGGTGGAGAGAAAGAGGGAGGGACATAAATGATGCGTCTTGCTTTCCTCTATTCTAAGCAGCCTTAATTTTCCCATCTTCAATTCCTTAGCGACTCAAAAAGGAGCTGAAACAATTACTCTTATGACCCTAAACATATACTCAGGTTGGAAATCCTTCTGCCTTCATCAGAATGTGGTGGACAACACTGTCAAGATTCCCCCTGCTATTGCTAAATTCAGGGAATTATGGAAACAAGAAGTGCTGAGTGGTTGACTCCAAGCCCATGTCCCAAAATAGCACTCTCCAGCCTCACAAAAAAAAAAACAAAAAAGCCAAGCCACCATGTTTCACGGAACCTATCTGCCTTAAATAGCATTTTCCCTCTGAGACTAGACACCCTCCACAGGGCAGGTGCACAAAAGCACGTATGAAAATTCATTGTTCGAAATTTTCCTTCTCCGTGAGAAATTTCTCCTCCAAAAGGACTCAGGTTTAAGCAAAGGAAGCAGAGACAAAGCTCCGTGCTGGTGAAGGTGCACATAAAGCTGTCCAGAAGCACACTTAGCTGACGTACTGACAGCTTGTGCAATTTTGCTGTGGTAATTACTCAATGGTTCAGCAAATGGTAACTAAATACTTTGGAAATCAAAACGTCTAATTGCAGATGCACATATGGTGTAGCCCCATCCATTCCGCAGAAGGTAATGGAACCAGCACACCCAAACCTTTCTCTTAATTCCCACAGCTCAGAAGCCACCAGTGACATAAACCAAGTGTGATTTGCAAGGGCCTTTGAGGAAATGACAGATAAATTAAACGGCCTTTGGGAATGAGATGCAAATACAAGACCCAAGTTTGTGGATGACACCAATTGTGTGCCCAGACTGGAGGGAAGGAATGTCATCCAGAGAGACCTGGACAGAGCTGGAGAGCTGGGCCCATGCCCAGATTATGAAGCTCAACCAAGTCCTACATTTGGGTCAGGGCAAACCGCCACTGCCTTGGGAAGTCTGTTTCAGGCCTTGACAACCATCTGGGGGAAGAAATTGTGCCTCCAACCTAAACCTCGCCTGCCACAACTTGAGGTTGTTTTGTCTTGTCTTATCTCCTGCTGCCTGGGAGACCAGACTGATAATGTCTGTGCTACACCTTCCCAGGGGAGCACACAGTAGCACAGGGCTGCAATTCACTTACACCAGAACTGCAGGAGCTCATCACCATGGAGAGACAAGTTCTTCAAGTCTTTTGATTAATACCAAATCCTGGTGGATGAGCAGAAGCGCAGGGAAACATCCTGTCTCACCTTCCCCCAACCCCAGCCTAACCTACTGCCCACCTAACTGCACACAGGAAAAGGACTCTAGCAAGAAAACAAGAGGGAAGAACTTTGTCCAAGAGTACTGTCCAAGTTAAACAGGGGTGGCAGATATTGCTTTGGGATAGAGGAGAGTAAATCAGGCCCTTGCATCATAGAACCATAGAATCATAGAATCAAACAGGTTGGAAGAGACCTCCAAGATCGTCCAGTCCAACCTAGCACCCAGCCCTATCCAGTCAGCTAGACCATGGCATTAAATGCCTCATCCAGTCTTTTCTTTAACAATTCCAGGGACAGTGACTCCACCACCTCCCTGGACAGCCCATTCCAATGGCAAATCACTCTCTCTGTGAAGAACTGGAAATGGTGGGACAACATGTTTAAATCCGGATTTAAGTCCTTGGCTTCTTTTTGCCCACGATGATGAGATCAAAATAAGACAGCCCAGAAGAAATCCAACAGGACAACCTCCCTTGTGTGGGCTAAATGAACATTTCCCAATGTTTCTTTTAGAAGTAATATATAAATCCATCCATTCAACCATTCCTATTCCTCTTCCATCAAGTTTTTAAGGTCTTAAACCTTCCACAGCTGGCAGGAAAGGTTCCTTCCATATGTACCATTTTGCTGCTCTGCATCACACAGCTTCCATGTCTCCTTTAGTTTCCAGAGAGGAGAGATAATCTCTAGGCATCAGAGAAAATCAGCCACGGACATAGAGTTACAGAATAATATAAATTGAAAAAGATTATCAAGTCCAACAAGTCCAACACAACTACTCCACTTTATGCAGCTTCCACATCTCCTTAAATTTCCAAAGAGAGGAGAGATCATCTCAGGGCATCAGAGCAGCTCAGCCATGCACATACAATCATAGAATCCTTTAGGCTGGAAAAAACCTTTAAGATCATCAAGTCCAACCCAACACCGCCAAGTCCACCACTAAAACATGTCACGTGCACCGCATAGCAGCTATGTGAGTTTAGTTTATAAAGCCAGAAACAGGTAAAATCCTATTTCTTATTTCAAGTACCACCTTAATTGAAGGAGGACTAAATGGGATTAATTATTAATTACAGCTCCTGAACTTGTTTCAACCCCTTTTTCTAGAAGACATCGTCCTGTGCTCTCATTTTTGTCCGAAAGCCTGCATTACTTACTTCTCTTCAGCTCAGAAGAAACCCAACCCCCCTGTTATTGTGACTCTCCTCGGGATTCAGAGCTCTTCTTTTTATTTCTTGCTATTAATGTTTAGAAACTATGAGGATGTATGATTAATGCAGGTAGCGTGACTTTGATATAGGACAAAGTAGCATTAATTGTCTGATATACATTATTTTTAAAACAACTACACTGTCTTCATCTTGCATAATTATCTCTTTGTTGCTGTTAATCAGGATCTCCCAAAGTGGCACACAATAAAAAGCATTAAGGTTTATGTCAGCAGATCCAAATCTGGAATCAAATCTATCTGTGCCATCAGGTGCCCATTAGGCTGGTGGAATTGCACATTAAAGACACTCAGACAATACAGACGGTTTTCTCTTGCAGTAACAGGCAGAAAGGAGAAATTGGAGCTCTTGGGCATTGAAAGCACACGTAGGAAAAGACAGTTCCTACCCAATCCATTAACAGAGGGAAAAGGAGGTGAAATGTTCAACCATTGATGGTTCTGACCACTGTCCTAGAATTTTTTTTCAATGTGAAAGTATCTTTGAGCTTTTTCTTGCTCAGATTTTAGCCACAACATTGTTCTTGATGAAATCCTACAATAAAGACTTTGGACATCGCTGCAAAGAAAGGGCTTCCAGAGGGGCAGCTGCTGCTAGCAGAGCTAAGAAGTACTTGCATGACGGGTCTGGTGCCAGTGCAAGGACAAGAGTGACCACTGTTGCACTTTCACCTCCCTGAAATCCAACCATTCTATGATGAGATGATTACAGAGCACAGAGACAGGGAGAGAGCCAAGTCCAAAGGATGTAAAGAACCACCAAATCATTGGGGTGCTCTGAGGAAGTGCTACTTTAATGCCACTGAGCAGGGTTTCGCCAAGCAGCAAAACCCATTTCCTGTGGTAAAATGGACAACTGGACACAGGTGTCCATGTGGACATGGGTTGGCATGCAAGGCATGAGTATAAAGCTTATCAGCTGTAGAAATTTATATGGCTTTATGGCAGAATGTTTTCTGTTTGCTGGCAGCTCTGCTGACCATCTTCATGATGGAGCTAGGTGGGAATGTTTTCCAAGAAGCATATTTCAAGACAGCAGGAACAAGGATTTGGGAACAGGTTTTCAAAGCTTTGGGCTTTTCCTTCTCTCCTGTTATCCCCCAGTATTTTCCTTCTTTCTTCCATTCTTTCTCTTTGCTCCTTTCTATGAAAATATAGAAAGACTGACAAAGGACAGTGAGATCTTCACACCATGCCCATGTCCACCTGGCATGCTTGTTGCTTTTGTAAGATACACTGCTGAGGGAGTGAAGAGTGGCTTAGTGACCATTTCTACCACTTCAACGACACAAACTCCCTGCAAATGCTGTGAACAGGAGGAGGG
The DNA here is from genome assembly GCA_013400475.1 of Tricholaema leucomelas. Lineage (NCBI taxonomy): Eukaryota > Metazoa > Chordata > Aves > Piciformes > Lybiidae > Tricholaema lacrymosa > Tricholaema leucomelas. The sequence continues at coordinate 249,010 of WAAF01005138.1, read as the reverse complement.
AGGCAGCAAGTACCAGCCCCTGTCCTTCTGCAGATGTTCTGTAGACCAAGAGGCCAGACGACCATGCAGAGCATGCAGTGAGGCAGGGCAAGGGCAGAGCACAGCAGCACCAAGAGCTTTTGAAAGAGCAGGAAGGCACATCAGGCCAAAGGAGAAAATGAGCCTGGAGCAGTGAAGTAAGAATGATAATACCAAGCACTTATGTTCAAAGCACTGTACAAATATTAACTAATTAATCCTCAAAGCCCGCACTGGAGTAGATAAGCAAGTGTTATTATCCCTTTCTTGACAGGGAGTCTGAGGCAGCAAGGTTAAGTGTCATGTCCAAGGCTACAGAGAAAGGTTTCAGAAGATGTTTTTAAGGGCAGGAACACTCCAGACCCAGTCCTGTTCTTTCTGCAGGAGTCAAAGGCATACTTCCAGTCAGTTAACAACAGGCAGCAAAGAGAAAGGGTCTGAAAAGAAGTCACCATCTTGGAGACATCACAAACACTTCTGTAAATAACTTCACATATTCTATGATTCTATAAGAAATTCTTCATGACAAGGGTGGTGAGGCACTGGAACAGGTTACCCAGAGCAGCTGCAGAGGTTTCAGTCCTGGAAATGTTTGAAGCCAGGTTGAGCAACCTGATCTAGTGGAAGTGTCCCTGTACATGGCTCAGGGTTGGGACTTAGATCATAGAATCATAGAATCAAACAGGTTGGAAGAGACCTCCAAGATCATCCAGTCCAACCCACCACCCAGCCCTAGCCAGTCATCCAGACCATGGCACTAAGTGCCTCATCCAGTCTTTTCTTGAACACCTCCAGGGATGGTGACTCCACCACCTCCCTGGGCAGCCCACTCCAATGGCAAATCACTCTCTCTGGGAAGAACTTCCTCCTAACATCCAGCCTATGTTCTTTAAGGACCCTTGCAACCCAAACCATTCTATGATTCTATTATAAAACAGTTTTGTCTCTTAGTGCTCATTGTCTGGAACAGCCTGTTAAATTGTCCAAAGATGGTTTGCTACAAGACCATGAGGAAACGAGTCAGGTTTGGGATTGCACTTGCTGGTTCTCATCCACCATCCCTCTTTTAGATGTTCAGTTCCTCCTGCAATACTGTGAGAGCAATAATTGTAGTTAACAATAAAATGGAATGAAAAATCATAATATCATATAATGGTTTGGTTGGAATAGGCCTCAGAGATCATCTAGTTCCAAAACCCCTGCCATGGGCAGGGGCACTTTCCACTTAGACCAGGTTACTCAAGGCCCCATCCAAGCTGTTTGTGAACACTTCCAGAGAGGAGTCATCCACAACCTCCCTGGGCAACCTCTTCCAGTGTTTCACCACCATCACTGTAAAGAGTTTCTTTCTAATATCCAGTATAAATCTCCCCTCTCCCAGTTTAAATCCATTCCCTATCACTACAAACCGTTGTAAAAACGAAAAAGTAACTTTGAAGACTGTGGCCCCAAAAGAGGGAGCTCTACCATCTAGGGAAGCGTAAGAGTTGTGTTTTTCATCAATTTCAACCACCTTGTGCAGGTTTCCCAGCAGAAAATCAATTCTTGAGTGTTTTCCATCTGAATCAAAAAGAGGAAGAAGGGGTCTTTCTGGAACCTGACCCAGAAATTAAGTAACAATGGATCAAGGAACTTCAGTTTGACCCACTCCCCCTGAAACAAGATGAGGCTGGAAATGTTTCAGGTGTTGGCCACTCTTTCAAAAGTAATGAAGAATAGGGGCGGGGGAAGTATATAAGGAGGAGATTAGGACTATGCAGGCAGGAAAACACTTTTCTTAAAAAAAGGAGTTTATAGGTCAAAAGTGTTTACTGTTCACAGTATGGATTAGAGTGGGATTTCAGTGTATTCTGGAGGGACCTAGGGGGGAGGGAGCAAGAAAAGGAATTGTCAATGTCTGTATTTGTTGCTCCAGTTCCTGTACTGACAGCAAAGGACCTTTGATTGTAAGATGAATTGCAGAGCAGGAGCTGCGGCTCTGTTTTTGGACGTCGGTGTTTTCGTCGGTGCTTTTGAGCTCAGGGAAGCCCTTTCAGAGACCAGAATAGTGGGGTGGATGCAGAGCTCTGAGAAACAATAACAGGAACATTTGCCAATTAATCTGTCACCCACTGCAGCACAATTTACCTTTTACCCTTCCAATTCTGAAGAGTTGTTGGACAATTCAAATATCAAGTTGTTACTGGGTAGTAGCAGAAATGGAACGATGTGGAGGTAAAAAAGGGACACATCAATAACAGCACAATGGTTCTGATTTCCTGCTCAGCTTCTTAGATGCGACTTCATCAGTAGATCTGATGTTGTTTTCCCAATATTCCTTTTAAATATCCATTTGCATATCCATTTAGATTGGACATTAAAAAGAAATTCGTTACAGTAAAGGTGCTAAGACACTGAAACAAGTTACCCAGGGAGATTGTGGATACTCTCTCCCTAGAGATGTTCAAGACCAGATTGGACAGGGTCTTGAGCAACTTGATCTAGTGGAAGATGTCCCTGCCCATGGTGAGGAGGCTGGAACTAGATGATCTTGAAGGTCCTTTCCAATCCAAACTATTCCATGATGCTATGTTGAACTCCTTCTCAGGGAGTCTCCCCTTTGCTCATTGGGATACTCTGGGAAGCAGCACAAGTGGTGGGTGGCACTTGGTGCCATGGTCTAGCCTTGAGCTCTGTGGTAAAGGGTTGGACTTGATGATCTGTGAGGTCTCTTCCAACCTTGGTGATACTGTGATACTGTGAATAAATATGCCTGGTGGCCCCTGCCATGTCACACATCCAGGTCAGGCACTATGTATCTTTTCTCTGTGCCTATCTTCCAACACCACTTATACCCCTGTTGTTGTTAGAAAACTTGGGATGGAAACTCTTCAAAGTTATTATTGAACCCTATCCTTGGCTTTCCTTAGCTTTCAGAAACATGGGCAAAAGAATAGATGCTTTTCCAGGTTTAACGAGCCATTTATAACTAATTACTGAAGCTTATTAAGTACAGCTTTGGCTTAGGCATTTTATCCCTACCTTTTCTCTACAGTATTCACCAAAATTTGGCTTCCTAAGAGGAACTAATTGAATTTCATGGTTTACACATTACTTGCACACTCTTTTTAATCCCCAGCTCTAGTTTTGCTTTTACAGATTGTCCCGGAAGAAAGCCAAAACATTAACTTTGCATTCATTGTGTAAATAAGGGTATTTTTCAAAATTCTATCTCCAGGCACACATGCACATTGGGTTGGAGCCTTCTCTAATTCTTCAGAGCGCTGCTACAACTCCATTAAATCAGCAGCCACATGTCCGTATGGAAACTAATGTGAGATCTTCCACGGGTGACTATGGACAGGCAGAATGAGATCAGCAAGATATTTAGAGAAATTAGCTTCCACCTAAAGAATCAGCCTCTTATTTTTTAACAAATTTGGGTGAGTTAACTGTTCAGTGCACTTTGGAAAGCTTTATTCCTCCAATTTCTTTTCTGTGATGTCTGCAAAGAAGTTAACTGTTTCTATTAACATTTTCATAGCTGGAGACAGCATCTCCTTCCAAATACTGGGGGGGAAGCCCTGGGTCCAGTAATCTCAAAGAGAAATTGTCTTTATTATTAGGATAATTCACATTTCAACTTCAGCTACCAGCCTGGTTTAGCACCTTGTACTATTCAGCCTGAAAAAGAGAAGGCTTCAAAGAGACCTTCTACCAGCCTGGTTTAGCACCTTGTACTATTCAGCCTGAAAAAGAGAAGGCTTCAAAGAGACCTTCCCATGGCCTTAAAGGGGCCAATCAGGAAGATGGGCTCAGACATTTAAGCAGGGCCCGTTGTGACAGGGTAAGAGGTGATGGTTTAGACTAAAAGAGTGAGATTCAAACTAGAGAGAAGGAAGAAATGGCTGACACTGAGGGTGAAGAAAGCCTGGCTCAGGTTGCCCAGAGTGGTGGTAGATGTCCCATCCCTGGAACTGTTCCGGATTGGGTTGTCTGGAGCTCTGAGCAACCTGCTCTAGATGAAGATGTCCCTGCTGATTGTAGGAGTGTTTTAACAGATGACTTTCAGAGATTTCTTCCTACCCAAAACATGTGAGGATTCTATGATTGTCCAAGCAAAACCTCACTCAAGCACAGGGACCAAGAAGTGATGCAACATAACACCTACCTACATTAAATATGATTATTCATGCAGCACAAAGCACCCAGATTTTGCTTGTAAATGCATTTTTAAGGCATGGTGAGGGTAGGCACGAGCTGCAGTCCAACTATTTGAAGAGGAAACAGCACAAGAGAGAAAGTTCCAGGCAATTTTGCAGCAAATGTGAGTGCAACGAAGCGGTTCCAGCCCAAGGCACTTTTCAGCAAGTCACAGCAGCATGTTCCTTGATCTTTACCACAACGTTTCCTCCAGAAACAGTGTGAGGAAGCTTGCCCGGACTTTCCAGAGGGGCTGGGGAATGGAGATGACCTGCTGAAAAGTTCAAGTAACAGTTTCCAACACAACTGGAACTTTTTCAATGATCTTCTTCTCTTCTGTTAATCATCACTCAAAGACTTGAAAAAGGGATCTCCAAATGCCATTAAAGAGATTAAAAGTCAATCCAAAGTTCATTTACTCAAAGTCTTGGGGGAAAAAAATATTAAAAGAAGCAACCTCAGTAATAACACAGATCATAAGAAGCCAAATTCCAAAGCCATTGCATAGAAGTAAATTCTAAATTTTTTGGGTATGGTTTGATTGATTGGTTGGTGTTTCGGTTGGTTGGTTGGGTGGGTTTTGGGGGGCTTGTTTGTTTGTTAAGCAAGAGCATTCACAAAGTGCATGAGGAAGAGTGTGGCCAACAGATTGAGGGAGGTTCTCCTGTCCCTCTGCTGTGCTCCAGGGAGGCCACAGCTGGAGTACTGGGGTCCAGTTCTGGGCTCCCCGGTTCAAGTGAGACAAAGAATTACTGGAGATAGTCAAATGGAGTGCTATGAAGAAGATGAAGGGACTGGAACGACTCCGTGAGGAGGTAAGGTTGAGAGATCGGGACTATTCAGCCTGGAAAACAATAGCCTGAGAGGAGACCTTCACAATGCTTAGCAAGAGCTAAAGGCTGGAGGGCAAGAGGATAGAGCCAGACTCTCTTCACTGGTGTCCTCAGTGACAGGACAAAGGGCAACAGGCACAAATTGGAACACAGAATGTTCTACCTGAACCAAAGGAAAAACTTGTTTGATGTGAAGTTGCTGGAGCCCTGGAGCTCACAACATTTCTCCTGGAGCAGAAATGTTGTGAGGTTTACTTCTCCAGAGAGATTCCAAACTCCTCTGGATTTTGTGATCCCAGGAAAGCTGCTGTGGGTGCTCCTGCTTTGCAGTGGGGTTGGACTGGATGTTCTCCAGAAGCATCTTCCAACCCACAACATCTGTGACATCCATAGGCTGGTATTTTGCAAACCTGCCTTCCCAAGTACCAGTTTTCACAGTCACTATCATTAGAAAAAAAATCATCTCCAAGGACCTTTAACAAGTGCAAAATGACTTTCTTCTTCTCTCCAGTCCTATCTGAAAGGTTGAGATACACCACAATTCAAAAATAAATTTCCAATCAAACAAACAAAGCTGAAGCAGCTACTCTGCCTTGGAAAAAATCAACACTTCTAGTTAGATCTTGGCAAATGTGAAGGTAACAGAAGCTGGAGTCTCAAAGGAGGGAGTCTCAGGTTACCACAGAGCTGGGGCACCACTAGCAATCCCACCTCCAGTAAAAGACTTTACATGGGATTTAAGAGCATGGGGCTTGTATTTGCAATCTGCAGATGGGCGAATTGTATGCAGAGTGACTGCCAAAATAAATAAGTGGGGGGGAAGAGGGGGGGAAAAATGTTCCACTGCTTTCAATTCTCTAATTGCTGCAACACTTCAAAGGACATAAGGTACCATGATTCCTGGGGAAATAAAGTTTTCAAGCTTGTGGTGTCTTGCTGTCTCCTCTTAGATAATCCTGCCCCTGATTGTGTCATTTTCATCTGTCTGTGTTTTTACATCCTGTTGGGTAGGGAAAGAGAGAGAAGCTGGAGAGTAAAAACTGATCAACTTTAGGTTTGTTTTCCATGCCTATCTTGTTCTATAGGGACACGGTTTAGTGGTAGTACATTATAGTAGTGGTGGGATTGAGAGCTTCAGGTGAGTACCTGGACTTGATGATCTCAGAAGTCTCTTCCAACCCTGACAGTTATATGATTCTAAACAATTAGGTATGCAGAGAATACACTGGTAAAATTGAGTCCTGTGATACAACTTTGATTCTGTAGAAATTGTTTTTAAGTTATTTGAAATAATATACTTGGAAAAAAAAAACAAAACCAAATAATCAAATTCATTATATTTTAAATACTATGTTAAAAACATACATTATGAAAGCTGCAAATAAAATATATGTTTGCACTTACAGTCTTAAGTTAAATGAAAGCATCAACTTGAAATAATTAGAAACCAACTCATTGCTCTCACTGTCTGATCTGTTTGGGGCAGGCAACAACGACTTTACCTAATTTCACTCAGTATCAGTTCTGTCTCTGGAGAACAAACAAGGTGTAAGCACTAAAAAATAGTGCAGAGAAGCAGAAAAAAAAATGTTCCTTGAAACACTTTAAGTGTTCTCTAGAGCTAACGAGATTTGAGACACAGCAAAGCAAACAGTTTAACCAAATACTCTGCCTTCCACATAAATAATTCACCTCAAAAGTTCATAGCAAGAAAACATGGTTGTAATTAATGGAGATTGTGAATAGGGTTTGGTGGGGAGGGCAGCAGCCTGTGAGATGTTGAATACTACATTTTTGTATACTCTATAGATCCCTACCTTCAAGTGTGGAAAGTGCACAATGGAAGACTAAAACTTGATTATATTTGTCCTTAGCCAGTGGTACAAAGTTCATTGAATGGCTTAATTATGCTTATTCCAAAGAGGAACTGTGTTGGACAGATCTGCAGATGTCTACAACTACCTGAAGGGAGGCTGTAGCCAGGTGGGGATTGGTCTCTTCTCCCAGGCAGCCAGCAACAGAACAAGGGGACACAGTCTCAAGTTGTGCCGGGGGGAGTATAGGCTGGATGTTAGGAGGAAGTTGTTGGCAGAGAGAGTGATTGGCATTGGAATGGGCTGCCCAGGGAGGTGGTGGAGTCACCGTCCCTGGGGGTGTTCAAAAAAAGACCGGATGGGGCACTTAGTGCGATGGTCTAGTTGAGTGGATAGGGCTGGGTGCTAGGTTGGACTGGATGATCTTGGAGGTCTCTTCCAACCTGGTTGATTCTGTGATTCTATGATTCTATCTCTCTTGGTTGGTCCTGTGGGATAAGACAGCCTTATCCATTGCATTCAAAAGACTAAAATGGTCACCAGAGCTCTTCCTTGAAGTAGAAAACAGAGTAGAAATCTTAGATAAACGTTGTTTCCATTGTTTTAAACCCACTATGACTTGTTTTTTAAAAGGCAAGAAACTATTCTACTGTGATACCATTCCTTAAAATAAGCAATGAAAAGTGAACAGAGAAAAAAACAAAACAGCAATTTCTAAACCAAACGAAACACATACACATCAACAGCAACTAAAAAAAAAAAAACCACCACAAAATAAAATCCAGGCCCCTCACCAGCTTTGTCACCCTTCTCTGGACAAATTCCAGCACTTCAACATCTCTCTTGAATTGAGAGGCCCAGAACTGGACACAGTACTCAAGGTGTGTCCTGACCAGTGCTGAGTACAGGGAAAGTATAACCTCCCTCGTCCTACTGGCCACAGTGTTCCTGATCCAGGCCAGGATGCCCTTGGCTCTCTTGGCTACCTGGGCACACTGCTGGCTCATCTTCAGCCTACTATCTACCAGTACCCCCAGGTGCCTCTCTCCAGCCACTCTGTCCCCAGCCTGTAATGCTGCTCGGGGTTGTTGCGGCAAATAAAACCAAAACATGCTGAGTTTAATTGAAGCTTTGTATCCAAGTCATAATGAAACACAGAGAAGGGCATTAGGACAAGGAGAAGCAGTTCAGGAGCAGCGTGAGGCTATCACCTCCCTCCTTTAACCAAGGTGTGAGGCATGAGCTCAGTTTGGTGGGAATGAAAGGGGAAAGGGTTTTTGTGTGTGTGTGTGTTGGGTTTGTTTTGTTTTGTTTTAATTTAACTAGCTTTGTAACACTTAGGGATTGCTGCTACCAATATCCTTCTATAAACCTCTACCACATTCCCCCATTCCCTTGCTAAGGCAACCTTTCATTAATTTAGAAAGTGGGAGCTCATTAAGCAGTCCAGCTCCAAAGTTTCCGTAGTTGAAAAGGCAGCAAATTTCCCCAGGTTCTCTAAACCTTTGTCAGATGAAAATAAATAAATAAACAGAAAGCCAAGTGCCTTGATATTCCTCTTTAAACAAATAAGGTTAGCTCCCCTTTTGCCATTCACCATTCAACATCCCCACTAAATTAATTTTTCCAAAAGTAATTCAAATAAAAGCTTTGCCGCTGCTACCCTTTTCAGGGCTGCAAGATTGAATAAGGCATCTGAATAAAATTGTGTATTACAGCCTTCTTTAATATTTAAGCATGACATTCATTGATTTGTTTCTTGTTTTCTGCAAACCTTGACAACATGATAAAATAAATCATAAGAAGAAAATATAGTGGTAACATCTTTTATGGACTTCACATAGTCATCAATCTCAAGCTGTGAGTGAATTATCAGTGCAGCAAAAAGATCTATGTTTTAAGAGCTCCACTAGCATACCGGCTAGAGGTTTTTCACAAGCAAACTCAAGGCGAGTGACTGATAAGCATCATTATTGTTTTCTGAGAGTCTAGTTTATAGCGTGTTGTGGAGGTGTTGGCATATATGTTTCAGAAGGAAAGGTTTGATCAATTCTAAGTAGACATCTACTAACATATAAAAAAAAATATAACAAGGGCTCCTGCTGAGCAGCATTAAAGTACCTATTGCACCATGTCAGCATGACAGGCCCCATGTTGTGTTTTTGATTATATTTAATATAGAATTAACCTTTCTTAATGGAACATATTGTGCATGCGACGGGAGCGGAAAAATGTTTGTTTTGACCAAAACAAATAGCATCCTTATTTAGATTTTTTTTAAGAAATATTTCTTTATTTTCAATTTATACAATTTCCCCATCATAAAATCGCCAGAGCCCCAAACTGGCAGGAAGGAATAAAAGCTTTTTTTTTTTTTTTTTTTTTTTTTCCTTTTTCTCTGTAGATTGTGAGCTGTAGAGTGAGGAAATCAGTTGGGGCACCAGCAGCAGCCTACAACAACCACCGTAGGGTAGGAAACGGAGGAAGGAGGAGAGTGGGTAACTAGTCTTTGGGTAAAATGCAAGATATTCCTCTTGGCAATGCCAAAATCCCAGCATGGTGGATTCCAACTTCCCTACTAAAGCAGGATCACACACACAAGCTTGCCCAGGATCATAGGATCACAGGGTCATAGGATGTTAGGGGTTGGAAGGGACCCAAAGAGATCATCGAGTCCAAACCCCCTGCCAGAGCAGGACAATACTATCTAACACAGATCACAGAGGAACACATCCAGACAGGCCTTGAAAGGTTCCAGAGAAGGAAACTCCACAACCTCCCGGGGAAGCCTGTTCCGGTGCTCTGTGACCCTTACAGTAAAGAAGTTCCCCTTGTGTGGAGGCAGAACCTCTTTTGCTGCAACTCACACCCATTGCTCCTTGTCCTATTACAGGGAGCAAGTGAAAAAAGCCTGTCATTGTCGTTCCCCCCCACACCCCAGCCAGCCTTCAGATACTTATAAACATTTATCAAATCCCCTCTAAGTCTTCTTTTCTTCAAACTAAAAAGCCCCAGGTCCCTCAGCCTCTCCTCATAAGCCATGTCCTCCTGTCCCCTAATCATCCTCACAGGATCGTAATGTCCAGGGGGTTTTGGAAGGTTTCCAGAGAATGAGACTCCAAAATCTCTCTGGGCAGTCTCTTCCAGTGCTCCAGCACCCTCATAGCAAACAAGTTTTTCCTCCTGTTCAGGTGGAACATCCTGGGTTTCAGTTTGTGCCTGCTGCCCCGTGTCCTGTCACTGGGCCCCATGGAAAAGAGTCTGGCCCCATTATCTTGCTCCCCCCCCACCTTCCCTTCCCCTCCACTTCTTAGCTTTTGCCTCCTTCAGGCTGCTCTTCTCCAGGCTAAACAGCCCCAGCTTTCTTAGCCTTTCTTCATCACAGAGATGCTCCAGGCTCCTCAGCTTCTTCGTAGTTTCCACCTAACTCTGTCCAGTATCACAGTATCACAGTATCACAGTATCACAGTATCATCAAGGTTGGAAGAGACCTCATAGATCATCAAGTCTAACCTGTTACCACAGAGCTCAAGGCTAGACCATGGTACCAAGTGCCACNGCCCTTCTCTGGACACCTTCCAGCACCTCAATGTCCCTCTTAAACAGTAGTTTCCTTTCTCCCTTGAGCTAGGAACCCCAAGATCTGTCACCGCAATCCATCTCTGGCCTCAGCAGGGCAAAGTGGAAAGGGAAGAGAATGCCCTTCAACCTGCTGGCTTCTTGTTCATTCACCTTCTCTTATACACCTTGTATTGCTCTTTACATTGTTTTGAAGCTTGACCCAATGTCTTTGGCTATCTTTGATCAATACGAAAGTACAAAGGCCCTGTAATATATTTTCTTTTATCTTTTTTTTTAAGTTGAGGAGGTTGTAGTGTTGACTTCTGTGAAAAGTCCAGTGTCCTGCTTCACCAGGGGATGGCAAAGGAAATACTTCACACCCTCCTGACTGACTGCGTTAATTACCAGGGTGATGAATAGTGTTCAAACTATGTAAATAAATGTGTGCTGGAGATTCCAGCCCAATGAAAGTGCAGCTATGTTTTAGTGGACCTTGGCTTCATATTTCACAGAGTAAAAGTTGTGAGGGAAGAGGAGTGATATTTATGGAGTGCAAAGCACTGTGGGATTTTGTGGGAAACCACATATATTCAGCTTGTCAGAAAACATCTTAATATTTACTCTTACAATCCCTAGGCTACTGCTTTCTAAACCTAAAGCTTTCATTAGCCCATTTACCAGATATAAAACATTTGTAAGTCTGTTGAAAGAGTTACTTTCAGGAGTGGCATTTTTCACAGCACAACGATGATACCTTTACATAACCTCATTATGCAGCAGTCTCAGCTCCTGCAAGTTCAGCTGCCTTATCCTATTGAATCAACTCACTATTTCCACATCTGTCTTCAAAATCTTGGATTATTCTGGAACATCCTCTCAGTTCCATATTATAAGGGTCCAACTTTCCTGGTATATGCATCCCCATTGTCACTCTGACCTCTGGAACAGCTGGTGCTGCATGATGGCGTTGCATGGGGTTGAGATGGCAGTTCGATGGTTTCAGTGGTGCCCAGTGATAAAATAAGAGGTGACAGGCAGAAACTGGAACACAGGAAGTTCCACCTTAATGTGAGGAAGCATTGAGAGAAGCTGCCACAAGAGGCTGTGAGATTTCCCTCTCTGGACAGATTCCGAACTCACCTGGACATTGCAATCCTGTGTAACCTGCTGTGGATTGCCCTGCTTTAGCAGGGGGGTTGGAGTAGATGATCTCCAGAGGTCACTTTCAATGTTCAATGCCAACCATGCTGAGATCTTGGGATTCTGTGGTGATTGGTAGCTTGGTGGATTTGGTTAGGTGGGAATAATTTGAATTATCTATAGCCAGAGTGAATTTACTGTCACTTTAGGGCTCATCCCTGCAGGACCTTGATGGGTAACACCATGGATTGGAGGAGGAGACATGTTGCATTTCTTGATGCAATTAAAGACTGAGAAAGAATGGTTAAAAAACCATAAATATCACATCTATTTCATCTTTATTAAAGGAACTACCTAAAATTTGAAGCTTGAAGAGGTTCTCTGGCTAAGTCTTTTAAGGTTATCAGAGTAACACTCGCTCAGTAACAAAATCTGGAATTTCAGCTGAAATCCAAGCTCTGCAAAATACTTCACTTGGTAAGCGGGGAGATTTTCTTGTAAATTCAATTCTTCTTGTAATTCAGTCCTGCACCAGAGCTCTCACTTGATGGAAAAGAGGCTCTGTGCTCCTGGAGTGTTTTACAAATATGTAAATATTACACCTAAGCTACCCCTGTTAATTAAATGTGGCACTTTAGGCAAGCATATTGTTTCCAGTCTCAATGTTCTGGCTTATATCCATCATTGGTAATTACATCCTGTCTTTTTAAATTCTTTACTGGTTTAACTAGCTAAATTATTCTGCTTGAATTCCTGTCCCAAACTTCCTCACAGTGCTGGTGACCCGTCTCTGCAGCTCCTATGTTTTGTCTGCTTGTGGCATTGGTGGCATCCTCCCTTCAGGGATCCCGTCATGCCATCAAAAATGCCACTTGATGGGTTATTGTAACTTATTAACAGCATATCACAGTATTCCAGTGTGGGGAGAATTGGAAGGGACCTCTGGAATACTCTAGTCGAATCCCCCTGCTAAAGCAGGGTCACCCACAGAAGCTTGTTCTGGATCACAATGTCCAGGTGAGTTTAGAATCTCTCCAGAGAAGGAGACTCCACAACCTATCTGGGCAGCTTGCTCCAGGGCTCTTTCATCCTTACAGCAAAAAAAGTTTGTCTTCATGTTGGGGTGGAACTTTCTGTGTTCCTGTTTGTATTTGTTGGCCCTTGTCCTATCACAGGACACCACTGAAAAGACTAGGTCCTTCTTGACATCCACTGTTCAGATATTTATAAATATTGATAAGACACTCCTTCTCAGTCATCTTTTCTCCAGACTAAACAGCCACCAGGTCTCTCAGCCTTGCTTATCAACTTCCACATATTCAGATATCAGATTAAAATGCATCAACTATTTTCAGCCCAGGTCTAGCAGCTCCAAAGACGAGAGAAGCTCTGTTCAACTCCAAGAGGTGTCCAACTATTAATGAAGATAAAGTAGGGAGAAGGTAGGAAGGGAGTGATCTGCAGCTTAATACACTTATGTGATTAATATTTCGTAGAGTCATAGAATCATAGAATCAGCCAGGTTGGAAGAGACCTCCAAGATCATCCAGTCCAACCTAGCACCCAGCCCTGTCCAATCAACTAAAACATGGCTCTAAGTATCTCATCCAGCCTTTTCTTGAACAACTCCAGGGATGATGACTCCTGCTCCCTGGGCAGCCCATTCCAATGCCAATCACTCTCTCTGGCAAGAACTTCCTCCTAACATCCAGCCTAGACCTCCCCCAGCACAAGTCAAGACTGTGTCCCCTTGTTCTGTTGCTGCTTGCCTGGCAAAAGAGATCAACCTCCACCTGGCTACAGCCTCCCTTCAGGTAGTTGTAGACAGCACTGAGGTCAGTCCTGATCCTCCTCTTTTCCAGGCTAAACACCCCCAGCTCCCTCAGCCTCTCCTCATAGGGTTTGTGTTCCAGGCCTCTCCCCAGCTTCATCGCCCTTCTCTGGACACTTTCCAGTATCTCAACATCTCTGTATAATTTCCATACAATTTGCTCAATTTTTTTTTAGTAGAACAAAGTATTGCATAGAAAAGGAATATTTATTTTCAAGGCTGTCTTTTAGCTACCACGATTCTATTAAAATTATTCTTGAGGAAAAGAAAAAATGTAAAGATATGTATCTTGCTAATAAAAATGCAATTTATTGATAGATGTTGAAGAAGCAGAACCTCCTGTAAATTAGGTCACTCCTCCAGTAAACCATCTCCTGCACTCCTTTGTGGGAATTATGTAGGCAACGGGTTTTCTTTTCAAACCTTAATATAAAACTTGGAGAAGGAGAAAGTGTTCCACCTTATTCACATTCATAAAAATAAAATTAGGGGGGGGGGGCGGAAATCATAATGTAGCATCAATATTCACTTAATAAAGAGACCATTTACAACTGCTGCTCCACTGTTCTTTTGTTTGCCGAGGCTGATTTTGATCTTTTTTTTTTATGTTTTAAATCATATGGAAAAGTCAGTGCAGCAACATCTGTGACTTGTCAGTCATTTAATTAACCAAAGGAAAGCTCACTCTCCATTTTATTTCTCTATATGTTAATGCTAAAAACTAATAGAAAACAGCTAGTAAATTGTCCTCTGCATATATTGGACACAGCAACAATTACTCTGGCAGAGAAGATATAATAAAAGAGGAAATTTTAATAGTATTCTTATTCTATTTATTCTCAGGGGCTTCCATTGCAAGGTAGTGGAGAAATTAACAATTATTTCTTTTCATTGTTTTTTGATGATCTTTTTCTATTATGGCCCTATCCAACTCCAAGTGAAATATAATTTGAACTTTCTTTTTTTTTTTTTTTTTCTTCTTTTCTTTTTTTGTATTAAATTCTACAGCACCTTGAGATTTCCTTTCGGGCTGGTTACAGGAAGGTCCTGAGAAGGTTCAGTCAAAGAAGAAGCTGTTTCTTTCTGTTGTTCAGACAGCTGGTTAAGGCATGTCGGTTATTAGGACAATCAAGATAACTCCACTTAAACCCCAAAACTTTCCCATAATAAAATAATTTGCTTTTCCAGTCTTTGTTTTATTGACAAATATGTCTTTCCCATATTTTCCAAATGTCTGTCATATGATACGTCTAAATACTTGCTATTGCTCTGCTATATAAAGCAATTAACTGGCTTTATATAGCAAATTGTCAAAGGATTTCCTCAGAAAGCTTGGGGAAATCTAACATACAGAACTATTCTCCAATTTATTGACATGCTACGATGGTGGGAAAAAAAAAAGTAGGACATCAATAAACAGCTTTAGCTGGGAAAACTGGAATCTGATTATAAGTATTGGGAGCTGGAGACCAAAGCCTCAATTAAAATACATAGCATAGCTTTAGTTTAAAATAGATAGGTGCTATATTTTAATGGAGAAAACACAAGGCTTAGTAGAGCACAGGCAAGCAGCTATGTGGACTCTGACATCCCAATTTTCCCACAGGTCTATTCAGACCAGATCCAGGTTCAGCTCCTCATTCTGGACCATGATTCTATGATTTCTCCAGCTCTGGGAATCAGAATTGTAGAATCATTGAATGGTTTTAGCTGGAAAAGACCTCTAAGATAAAGTACTATTGTCAACAAGACCACCATGGCCATCAAACCATGTCCTGAAGTGTCACGTCCACGTGCTTCTTGAACAGTTCTGGAGATGGTGGCTCCATCATCTCCCTGAACAGCCTATTCCAATGCCTGATCACTCTTGCAGCAAAGAAATTGATCCTAATGTCCAACCTAACCCTCCTCTGGCACGATATCAAGTAATTTCCTCTCATTATATTTCCTAATGTAGGGACAAGAGACCAACCCCCACCTGGCTCTAACCTCCTTTCAGGGAGTTGTAGGGCACAATGAAGTCTCCCCTCAGTCTCCTCTTCTCCAAACTAGATGACCCTATTTCCCTCAGCTGCTGCTTAGCAGACCTGTTTGCCAGATCCTTCAGCTTTGCTGCCCTTCTCTGCACATGCTTCAGCATTTCAATGTCCTTCTTGGGATGAGGACCCCAAAACTGAATCCAGTGTTTGAGGGAGGGCCTCATGAATGCCTAGAAGCATTGTCATTCCTTATTCCTACTGACCACACCAGTCTTAATCAAAGGCTGTATGCTGTTGGCCTTCTTGGTCACCTGAGCACACTGCTGGGTCATGTTCAGCTGCTGTCAGCCAGCATCCCCAGGTCCTTTTCTGCCAGGCAACTTGTCAGCCACTTTGCCCCAAGCCTGTAGCATTGCATGAGGCTGTTGTGAAATAGCCTGAAATCCCTGTGATATATGAAGAGCATATAAAAATCATGGAACCATGGAATCATGGAATGGTTTGGGCTGGAAAGGATATTTGAAGGTCCAGTCTTCCTGCAGTCAGCAGGGACACCTGGACCAAGAGCAGGTTACTCAGAGCCCCAAACAACCTGACCTGGAATGGTTCCAAGAATGGGGCATCTCCCAACTCTCTGGGAAACCTGTGCTACTGATTCAATTAGATGTGGTTTGACTAACTACAATACACATGGCAAGAAACAAAGAGAGGATAAAGAGGAGGAAAAAAAAACCCAAACAATCTGCTGATCTTCCTTTGAAAGTGAGTATCACAGAATCATAGAATGATTAGGATTGGAAGCGAATTTAAAGATCACCTAGTTCCAATCCCATTGCCATAGGCAGGGATGTCTTACACTAGACATGATTGCTCAAGGCCTCATCCAACCTAGACTTGAACACATTCAAGGAGGGACCTTCCCGGCCAACCTTTTCCCAGTGTCTCACCACCCTCACTCTGAAGAGTTTCTTCCTAATATCCACATTTAATCTCCTCTCTTGCAACCCAAAACTGTTGCCCCTCATCCTGTCACAAAAAGCTCTTATACAAAGTTGCTCCCCAGCTTTCTTGTAGCTCCCCATTCAGGTACTGGAAGGATGCTCTAAGGCAGGGGTCCCCAGGCTTTTTAAACAGGGGGCTGGTTCACTGTCCCTGAGACACTGTCGGGGGCCGGACTAGAGGTTGTGGGGGGCCAGACTATAGTTTGGTTCCGGCTCAGTCCTGGCGGCCGCTTGGGGGCTGCGGCGGGCGGCAAGCGGATCAGGTGGCAGGAAGCGGCTGCTTGGTTTCCCGCCCAACCCCCGGCGGGGAGCGGGGCGGGGAGCGGGGCGGGGGAGGCGGTGGGGTTCTGTAGATACCTGCGGGACGGATTGAGGACCCTGGGGGGCCGTATCCAGCCCGCGGGCAGTAGTTTGAGGACCCCTGCTCTAAGGTTTCCTCAGAGCCTTCACTTCTCAAGGCTGAACAGCCCCAAGTGTCTCAGAATGTCCCCACAGGGGAGGTGCTTCAGTCCTCTGATACCTTCATCACTTCAGGACCCGCTCCCACAGTTCGATGTCCTTCTTATGCTCGGTGCAGAGGAACCGGACGCAGTATAGTATCTCCAGTGAAAGACATTTGTGCGTGTCAGAAGGCTGGTGCCACCTTCAATGTATTGTTAATATTCTGGTTATCATGCAAGAAGTCATTGATGAACAAGTTTAAGCAGTGTGCAAACAGCATTACCTGCTGAGAAGTGTTAAGGTACCTATCATACCATGTCAACTTGACAGGCCTCATGTTGTGTTTCTGATTATATTTAGTCATATAAAATTAACTTCTCCTAATGTAACGCGTTAGGTAAACCAACGTGGACAAAACAATATTTATTTAGGCTAAAACCTATTTGTATTCAGATTTACTAATGAGAATCACAATGTGATCAAAATCCCCGACTCATTTAATGCATTTCTAGAGTGACAAGGCTGGAGTGTCTCCAGCCACAATCCAGCCAAGAGGTGATAAAGCAGGAGGGTTTTGCTGATGGTCTTGTTGTCCAGTGGCTCCAGGCTCTGCATGGCTCCTGCCCGGCCACTGCAAGAGTGGAGCTGTCTCCTGCTGGATTGGTGCTCTGCTGCCTGCCATGGGGATTTCTTAGAGCTATTTACCGAAATTTTTAGCAACAAGCTAGTGTCTCTCTGGCCTTTCAATGTTTCCCCCCACCCTCCATTTTTTCCCTCTTGGCCTCTTTGTTATTTTNCCTTTTTTTCCTTTATTTTCCCTTTTTCCTTTATTTTCCCTTTTTTTCCTTTATTTTTCCTTTTTTCCTTTATTTTTCCTTTTTTCCTTTATTTTCCCTTTTTTCCTTTATTTTTCCTTTTTTTCCGTTATTTTTCCTTTTTTTTCCTTTATTTTCCCTTTTTTTCCTTTATTTTTCCTTTTTTTCCTTTATTTTTCCCTTTTTTCCCCTTTTTTTTTAAATTCTCTACCTTTTTTCTTTTCCTCCTTTTGCCTTTTCATTTCCCTTGGTTTTTTTTCCCCTTAATTACCCCTTTACACTATATTTTTTTTTCCTTTGTTTTACTTTCAATTATTTTTTAATCACTTTTTTTTTCATTTTTCTTTCTTTCATTTCCTTTTTTCCCTTTCTATTTCCTTTTCTTCCTTTCTCAATTTTTACCCTTATAACTTTTATTATTTCATTTTCTTCTCTTTATTGTGCTTTTCTTTCTGTTTTCTCTTTTTTTTTCTTCCCCTTTCCTATTTTTTGTTCTAAAAAGAGGATGGTCCAGACTCTTCAATGACAGGACAAGGCCAACAGGCACAAACTACAACACAGCTTGTTCCATAAGGAAAAAGGTCTGTGCTGTGAGGGTGACGGAGCCATGAAGCAGGATGCCCAGAGAGGTTGTGGAGTCCCCTCCTCTGAAAAGAATCCAAATCCACCTGGACAATGTGATTCTGAACAACCTGTTCTGAGTGACCCTGCTTTAGTAGATGGTTTGGACTGGATGATCTCCAGAGGTTCCTTTGACTTCCTGCTGACCCCCTGAATTGCTGGAACTCTGTGAAATGGCTTTGGTTATGTTTCCTAAACAATCTCTTATCTATGGATAATACTTTTCATTTGATATTCATCAAAAGGTTGATTAAGTTAAAAGCAGGAAAATATAAAATGTTTAAACCTGTGAGCTGTTGCAGGCAGAAGTTTTGGTTTCTTTTGGTTCTTTGTCACTGCAAGCTTAAGGTTCAGTGACTTGTTCCTACCCCACCATTTGCTGGGCAAAGGATCAGGATTTATTAATTATTATAAAAGCCAAGGAGGAGACCTGCTTAATTAAAATTTCACAATGCAACTTCACATTTTCCGCTGTGTTCAACCTGGCTGTGTCTCTCTCCTCAGATGAAGTTCAATCCTTATCTTGAAATTGAATTTTTAGGATAATTTAGTGGGGAAAACATGCAAAAATTAAAAGCTTCAGCTGTTTATGCAGAAAATGTGAAGATTAAAAAAAAAAGGAGAGTGAAATTATCCACTGCAATAAAAAGGGGAGGACATGACACAAAAAATGATTTTTTTATTAATACTTCTAACAATGTTGAGGCTTAAAAGCTGAAATTTGGCATGGAACAAGTCCTAAGTTTTATATTAGAGGCTATAAAGTGACTGATTTATGGCTACTTGAAAATTGCTTCCCATATTAGCTCACTAATAGCACAATCGTGCTTCATCCTTAGGCATCAACACCCCTTTGGTGTGGGACGTTTTGGGTGTCTTACCCCATGGCCCTTCCAAATTTTCAGCACAAGCATCCTCGTAATTGATGAGGAGCCAGGGCAGGTCACATTTTTCTTTATGACCAAGCCCTTCAGCATCGGTTTTATAGGCAAAAGTTCTATATCTTGGATTGTAGTGAAAGCAATATGACAAGATTTGGTCATCTGGAATGATTTTGTAATTAATCTTCAATTTACAGAAGTTTACAACACTCAAAGCATCGAAAGTCGGGTTTGATGGGGCTCTAAGCAACCTGATCTAGTCAAGGATGTCCCTGGTTTCCACAAGGGGGTTAGGCTAGATGACTTTTAAAGGTCATAGAATCAGTCAGTTTGGAAGAGACCTCCAAGCTCATCCAGTCCAACCTATCACCCAACCCTGTGCAGTCAACTAGACCATGGCACTAAGTGCCACGTGCCTTCAACCTAGAGATTTCTATGAGTCAATGATTGCTAGGAAAAATGTTTCTGTTGTAAAATTGAAATTAGATTAATGAGTCAAAAGCAGTAAAGTGCTGAGAACTTACAGCAGCAGTGACATGCTAAGGGACATGGCTTAGAACCAGACTTGGTGGAGCTAGATTATAGTTAGAAATGAGGATCTTAAAGGTCTTTTCCAGTCAAAAATCACAGAATCATAGCATGGTAGGGGTTGGAAGGGACCTCTGGAGATCATTGAGTCCAGTGCCCAGACATTCCACAAAAATGATTCTATGGCTCTATGATTTAACTCGATCTAGAAGTTAAATCCATGGTTCATACGTCTGACTTCTGAAGTGAAATGCCACATCCTGTTGTGTCTGTCCTGCTCAAGCTGTGTCCTGCCAGGCAGCCAGCATCTGAAGAGTGTACGCTTTGGATTCAGGCAGACAAAAAATTCTGGTTTACCATAAAATGGTTTGTTTGTCCTGGATAGAAAAAACATCTGCACAAGTCTGAACCAAATGGAAAAAAAGGGAAAAGGAAAAAAGGAAAATGAGAAGGCAAAAAGGAAGGGAAGGGAAAGGAAGAAAGGGAAGGAAAGGAAAATTGAAGTGAAAATGGAAAACAAGTGAGAGAACCTCTGTTAAAAAAATATAAAAGGAAAAGAGAAGCTGATGACTCTGCAGTGAGCAGTCAGTGATGAGGAGCTCTTGGCTTCTCCATAGGCAATTCAGGTGCTCTGAGATGGATCTCTCCAGGCAAAAGGACTGACCAGTTTGGTTTTGTTTTGCAATGTTACATGTTAAAGAAAAAAAACCAACAAAACAAACATTAAACATTCAAAGGTGATAAAGTAGATTAGAATTCCCTAACTGCTCAAATGGACACTCTGTAAACTTACCTATTTCTAGACATGAAAGCCTGGACAACCCAGCCTGAGTAATCTGTTTTAGCAGGACGGTTGTACTACACGATCTCCAGAGGTCCCTATCAACACCCACCACACTGGGATTCTCTGAAGGCAGGGAATTCAGGAAAGAGTGGTTAGGCATTGGAATGAGCTGTCCAGGGAGGTGGAGGAGTCACTGTCCCTGGAGGTGTTCAAGAAACATGTGGACATGGCACCTGGGGACATGGTTTAATAGCCATGTTAGTCTTAGGTTCATGGTTGGACTTGATCATCTTAGAGGTCTTTTCCAGCCAAAACAATTGAAAATCCCATAATAGTCTTGACTTTGTAGCCTCATGGCAGATAAAGGAAGCTGCTGGAGCACTACTTCAAAAGAACTGATAATTTAGCAAGTCAAATAAATAATGAAATCATAAAACTTCCACCTGAGAAGTGACTAGCAACCTGTCTGTATTCATCTTTGCTTGGTGGTGGGTGGAAGCAGAGGAAAACACGCAGCTATATTACCTGGGCTAATGTGAGCAGAGCTCAATTCATGAGAGAATAGGTGCACAAATGTGGGTGGCACACAAGTGTAAGCCCCAATTCAAAATGTGTCCCTGGTTGCCTGGAGGAGGAAAAAAAAAAACTCAAACAACACAACACCACTCCTGGCAAGCAGAGAATGCATTATCTCTGTGTTATAGCTGGGAGACACCAGAGGAATTTCAGTGTCAAATATTTGTATATGAGCCCAATTTATCAGCAGCAAATATTGACCATTTGCTTCTTAGATATTTTAAATAATTTATTCTAAATATTTTGATACCAGAGTAAATTAATGCTAAAGCATTTCTTTGTTTGTGCCAAATCAGTGCTTCCCAGTAGGAAGTTAGTCCATCTTTGCAAGCAAGCTTTCATTCTCAGTAGGCAGTCCATTTCTGTAGAGTGCCATTAAGTTAATTTCAAAAAGAACCAGTAAAGGTATATGGAGCAGGCAGTAATAGCATGGAAAATATCCAAAATTACTAGACCCCAGCAACAGAACTTCGATGCCATTTTCATGCACTAATAATTTGTAGTTTACATATTGAAGGTAACTATAAACCGACTACTTCCTTGGGTAAGTCTTTCAGGTAATTGCAAATATGCTGCTTAGTGCTGTACCTTTCCCTGTCTGAGAGCAGCAGCTCAAGGAGCAAGAACGGAAAACAGAATTTTCATGTTATTAGCAAGAAGTGATACAGAGTTTCTGTGTCACCAGGAATATTAAATTTACTTGTGATCAAACTGTGGCAGTATTAAAGATAGATTCCCTAAAAATGGCAACATTGTGCAGACTATTGTCTTTCATTTTAGTCAAATCTTGTCTTAAAAATGCATATTTGGTGAGTATACTTAAGTACACACATGGAAAATTACATATTTGGAGTCAGAAAAAAAAAGGGCTTTCAGATCTACCTTTTATTTTGACTGAGAAATGTAGTGCTGGGAAAGAACATTGATACGTACAAAATTATTGACTCTGGGGTGTAATCCAGAGTAATTTGTATGAGAAGTGGGACACAAACTTTCCTGTCGCTTCAAAGGTTTGCATGAAGAATTCTCTATTTTCACATTACAACAGCTTCTGGCTGGGTTGCTTTCATGTGAGAACCTGGAGGTTGGACTTAAATAAAAGATTGAACAAGATGTTCTTTCATTACATCCAAAACTAAATAGCACAATGCTCAAACCACTGATGCTGCTTGATTTGATATCAGTGGTGGACTTTCAGACCATGTATCCAGCAGTTTTGCTTCAGTGAAATGAGAGCAGACTTTGAAGGTGAAAGGACAATCTGGACCCCTCCAGAGGAAAGACTTCCACAGATTTTACTGCTTTTTGCATCAGGAACTGTGCTTGGGCCAGGGCATTTCTTAGCAGAGCTCATAATAGAAAGTTCTAGTGAAGTCTTCCAATCAGAAAAGTTCACGTATCTCATTCACACCAGTCAGCTGGTGCTTTCTTCACTCAGAGAATCTACATTTCACAGGTTAACTCAAATAAAATTTTCCAGGATTTGAGACTACAATGGTTTTCAAATATCTATCTATATCCAGGTGGACATTTAGGGGTCCTAGAATCCATTTAATTGAAAATCATGGAATATATTGGGTTTGAAAGGACCCTTGAAAGTCATCTTGTCAAACACTCTTCCAGGGACCAGGGATCTCTTTACATGGAACAGTTAGAACATTGTTTTGCAGTAAACAAGGTGGTGGGACAATAGAACAGGTTGCCCAATGAGTTTTTGGGTGCTCTCTCCCTGGAGATATTCAAGGCCAAGTTGGATGGGGCCTTGAGCAACCTGGTCTAGTGGGTGGTGTCCCTATCCATGCCCAAGGGCTTGGAACCAGGTGGTCTTTAAGGTCCCTTTCAACCCAAAGCATTCTATGATTCCATGAAACAATATTTGCTGTAAAAAAAATTGTGTCTCCCCTAAAGGATCAGAGCAATTTTTTCCTGATAAACAAAATCATGGATTCAGAGCAGTGCTGCAATATATGAATTATTTTGGGGAACCTGATAAACCAAAAAAAACTGCCTCAGAACCACTGGATTGGCATCACTTGGAATATTTGGAAAGTTAGGAAAGTTAGAAAGTGTGTGAGAGACTGAGATCACTGCTTGCAAAATGAGCAGTTTCCACCCATTTAGCTGTAGCCCAGGTTTCACTCACCAGCAGTGCCAAGTGGAGATCTTACAGTTGGCATAGCAGGCAGGTGGTAATTTCAATGTCGGGCCAACTCTCCTGCTAGGAACATTACAAACTTGATTTTGGCCATGACAGCAGAAGCCAGCATAATGAATTAGGAAATGTGGTCTGTAAACCACAAGACAGCATCTCTGCCCTCAAAAAAATGACATCCAATGAGAAGATTATTCAATGAGAAGAGAGAATGTTAATAAACTAACACATTTGGCCATTGCCCATCTAAGGAGAATTCATCACAAAAAGGAATTTTTGCCCCATATTCTAATAAACTAGATACATTTCAGGGAGGAAAATGTTTATGTCAAGTGTCTTGATGTGAGAAATTCTGTTTTTTTCACCTTCCCATATGCCTTGATGTCCTCAATCAGTCTGGACATCACAAGGAAGATAATGCTTGTGCATTTTGGAGGTATCTGAGGCCTCTGAATCTAATGCCCAGTTAAAGAACAGCTCACTCCTTTCCAAACCTAAGAAAAAGGCTTTTTGCAGGTGAGTATTGGACGTGGACTTGCTGTCTCTTCATGAAGGCAAGAAAAGGTGTTCCCGTGTCTTCACTGGGGACAGTGACCTACCCTGACCCCACTCCTCCTCAGCTCCAGCTGCCTCTCCCCAGGGCACAAGGACGGTAAAAAGGTTGTAAAGGCTGAGAACAGAAGCACTAACTCATAACCCTCCCGTAGGGATGCCCTGTAGGCAGCGGAGGAAATGTGGTAAGTACAACTAAAATTGGATTTAATAATTGCCACTAATAAAGGGGCAGCCAGTTCCTAGGCTGTCGGCAAAATGAATTGCTCAAGGCACATTAACAGTGTATTAGTTAACACATACACAGTGAGTAAATTGTAATTAAACTTACTAAATAGTAAATAAGTAGAGAACGTATGACAATGGCTCCTTGAAAAAAACCCTTTAGATACTAGTGATAATTATTAACTTACATGATTTAAACAAAAAAGAACTCACTCAAACTAATGCATTTTTTTTTTTTAGTCTTTAGCATGTTTTTGATGGGTCCTTTTATTTTTTTTTCCTCTTGGTAAATGAAAGAATGATGTCACACAGCAGCATTAAGGACTATTAAGCAGACTATAGCTAACATTTTGCTGCATAAATTATACATAAGCTGACACTTTTATGCACTTGGTGAAGAATGGCTTCATGGGTTATGCAATCTTTTCCAAAACAAGTTCCAAAGAATAACATCACCGGCTCTGTTTCATAGCTACAAATTGGTAACTGAATTAACATTCATTTATGAAGTTTACATGGAGAACTCCCTAGAATTCAAACCTTTGCAGATTATAATTTATTTTTATCAGAGCCATAATTTTTCATCTCTTGCTTTTGCCAAAGTCAATATAACCTCAGCCAGACTCTCCTTCCAGTTCTCCATTTGTACCCTCCTGTTCTTGGCTACTTATCTAGATAAGTCTTTTTGAGCTGAAAAGGTAAATAAATGAGTTTTGTTCACCAAACAAGTCTTTTCATAGAATCATCAAATCACAGAATGCTTTAGATTGGGAGGGACATTTAAAGGTCATGCAGTTATGCATTCTAGCAGAGACATTTTCATCCAAAGCAGGTTGCTTAGATCCCCAAACAACTTGATCTGGAATGGTTCCAGGGATGGGGCCTATCCCACCACAATCTGAGCCAGTACCTCACTGCCCTCGATGTAAAACATATCTTCCTCTTTTACTTTGGGTTGTTGTGACACAAGTACAGGACCTAATATTTTGTTTTACTGAACCCTCTTTTACTTTGGGTTGTTGTGACACAAGTACAGGACCTAATATTTTGTTTTACTGAACCTCATCCCATTGGCCTCAGTCCATTGATCACTCTATAGAGCCTTATGACACTCAAGCAGATCAATACTCTTGTCCAACAGACCTTCTTGCACAAGACTGTCCAATCCATTCTCCACTTGTTTCAGGTTATTCCAGATATTTTATCCTGCCAAAGCCTGAAAGGTAGCTATTTCTTAAAATTGCAGAGAGAAGAAAACATATAAAACATATTAGAGAATAAATCCATTCTGTCTCATTGAAAAAAAAACCCATTTAACCAATTCTTTTTATTTGATCATCTAACCATATTTTATGTGGTTTTGTGCTAATGTCTTTAAGCAAGTTGACAGCCAGTGAGGCCAAGGTGAAGAAACAACCAGGTGAGGTTCTTTGACCCATGGCATGCAGGAAACCAGGCTGCATGTCCAGGACTGTTGTTTGAAGATTGGACTCAATCATCTTGGATGTCTTTTACAGCCATGAGAATTCTGTGATTTTCAGACTTCTTTGATCTGTTAGGTCTGTCAGCTATGGCTGAACCTTGAACCTCACTGACAAAAGCATTGCAGAATATGTCTTGTGTGGATTGAAGGGACAAGGAAATGAAATGCATAAAAAGGCCCCACAGCTTTTAAACTTTGCTTCCTCACCATTTTTTTTTCTCTGATTTAATGTGTATTTGTTCAGCTTAGCCTGGACAAAGCAGGTCCTGCTCCATCCTTGCAAACTTCCATAGATGACATAAGGATATTGCAGTCAAATCCAAGCAATCTTCTCCTAAGTCTTCTAAGAAGAAATTTGTGACTTTGGAAGACTTCATTGGAAAAAACAACAACAACAAAACCCAAACAAAACAAATCAAAACAAAAAAAAAAAAAAAAACAACAAAACCCAAACTACACTAACCTAAAAACAGTGGAGTTGCACAGAAAAAGATAATTTCTTGTCATGCTTCTCTTGATTTTTACCTTCTTCCCATTGCAAAATCAGAGCTTAAGATGTGTTGATGACTTTCAGGCTGTCACCTGCCAAATAATAACAAATCTACTGAAACCCACCAAAGTCAGTCAAATTTAACTATTCTGTTTCTCTCTTTCACTAATTCAGGGTTGAACTTCCAAACCTTGCAAGATTATTTATAGAAAGCAGTAGGATTTTTTTTCCTTCAGAAAGAAATATTAAGGATATAAAATACAGCAAAGCTATGTTAAGAGAACTTGAAGATATGAAATGGAAAAAGCTATATAATCCTACTCCAGAAAAGAAATACTTACAAAATGAGAGTTTGGGGTTTTTTGCCTTTCTTTTTGCATTGTTTCTAATAGCTGCATTTAATCCAATGGATTAGATCATTCAGGGCTTTAAATGAAACACAGAAATTCCTCTCTTTGTCAGTGCTGGAGAACATACCACGCAGCTGGGTCTGTCCTGGATCTGCTGCTATTCAGTATTTCATTAACAACTTGGATGACAGAACAGAGACTATACTTTGGATGACACCAAACTGGGAAAGATTGCAAGTATTAAAACTCCAAATGATTTTGGAGCAAGCATCTTAATGATGAAATTTAACAGAGATGAGAGTAAGGCAATCCATATAGGAAGAAAAATCAATTACATGCAAATACTATGGTGGATGTAGGTAGAACATGACCTCAAGGCTACAGGAGACGTTGAAGTGTTTATGAGTCAACAAATGCATTGTTGTTACAAAAAGCAAATAAATGTAATGATTTAGAATCATAGAATGCTTTGTGTTGAAAGGGATGTTTAAAGGTCAACCGACTCTGCAGTCAGCAGGGACATCTTCAACTAGAGCAGTTTACTCAGAGTCCCATCCAACATGACCTACAAGCATGCCAGGGATAGAGCATCTACCACTTCTCTGGGCAACCTGGGCCATGGTTTCATCAGCCTCAGTGTAAAAAAATTCTGCCTTCTCTCCAATCTGAATCTCCTTGTTTTGGTCTACACCATCACCCTTTGTCCTGTCACGACAGGCTCTGCTCGAATATCTCTCCACAGCTTTTTTATCAATTCCTTTAAGTATTGAAAAACCACCAGAAGATCTCCTTGGAGTCTTCTCCAGGCTGAACAACCAACTCTCTCAGTCTGGCTTCACAGCAGAGGTGTGCCAGCATCATTGTTTTGGATCTCTGAGCACCATTAAAGTCTTCATGAAAATCAAATGGCCCTTTCTTGACATTAGCCTTTAAAACAGAGATGAAGAAAAATAGGAAGAAGTGCAGAAGAAAATAATAGGAAATGTTAAACATTTTTAAGGTGCTGTGATGAGTGTGCTTTGCATAGAAGAGGAAAAGGATGCTGAGTATTATTTGTATTTTAAATATAGTTTTGGATGTATACATGCAAGAATAGGTATGTTTAAATAAGGTGTAAAGCATTATTTTAAACCATTATTTTAAACAAGTAGGTTTTTTTCCATGTCCAGGCAGAGCTGGACAAGAAGTAACAGGTTTTAGCTTGCAGGAAGGGAGGTTTTCTATCTGAAAGGATAATTAGGCACTGGAGCAAATTACCAAGGGAGGTTGTGAAACTCACTGGCAATTTTTAAGAACAGATTAGACATACATCTGCCAACACTCATGTAATTTCAGTTGGTCCAGCTCCAGGACACAGAAGGAAAAGGGCTCAGATCCATCTTGTCTGATGGGAGAGACACCTAACTCTGGGAACTGATCGTTCTGGGAACCTCCAAAGGGCCATTTTAAGGGCAGAGGTGACAACTTCTATATACTGGAGAGCCAGGGGTGACTGCATTCCTCATCTCCTTGCTGGAGTTAGCTGGAATCAATCCAGACATGGATATCTTCCAGCACGGGATCCATTTTAACATCCCCTCTATCCCTCTAGCTTCTCAGAGCTTCTCTATATATTGAATAATATATCATAGAATTAGAGAATGGTTTGGGTTGGAGGAGACCTTAATGATGATCTAGTTTCAGCCCCTGTGCCAAGGGACACATTCCACTAGAAGAAATTACTCAAAGTCCCATACTACCTGACCTTGAACACTTCCAGGACTGGGACATCCACAACTTCTTTGGGCACCTTGTTTCAGTGTCTCTCCACTCTCATGGCGAAGAGTTTCTTCCAAATATCTAACCTACATCGACCCTCTTTCAGTTTGAAACCATTACTCCTCATCCTATCATTACACTCCAAATGAGAATCAATCACCAACAGAGAGTGTAAGGCAGACATCCAGCATATACAGATCCTGGTTTTGAATATGTCTTTTTATCTGATTGCATCTAAAAATGCAGGTCTCAGGTCAATACAAATAGAATCATAGAATCATAGAATTGGTTCAGTTGAAAAAGACCTCCAAGATCATCAAGTCCAGCCATTAACCTAGGGTCACCATGGCCATTAAACCATATCCCAAAGTGCCACATCTACATGTTTCTTCAGCCTGGAGAAGAGAAGGCTTTGAGGAGACCTTAGAGTGGCTTTCCAGTATCTGAAAGGAGCCTACAGGAAGGCTGGGGAGGGACTATTGACAAGGTCTGGTAATGTCAGGATGAGGGGGAATAGGTTTAAGCTGGAAAAGGGGAGATTTAGACTGGATGTTAGGAGGAAGTTCTTTACAGTGAGGGTGGTAAGACACTGGCACAGGTTGCCCAGGGAGGTTGTGGATGCTTCCTCCCTGGAGGCATTTAAGGCCAGGCTGGATGAGGCCTTGAGCAAGCTGCTCTAGTGGGAGGTGTCCCTGCCTATGTCAGGGGGTTGGAGCTGGATGATCCTTGAAGTCCCTTCCAACCTAAACCATTCTATGATTCTATATTTCTTGAACATCTCCAGGGACAGTGACTCTACCACCTCCCTGGGCAACTCATCAACCATTTGCATAATATTCATCAATCAACTAAAACTAAGGGCTATAAAAAAATCAGAATAGAGGTACATAAGTACTTAAAGATAATATGCTTTTAGTCACAGCAGCTGTATCCAGGTACCTGTACCATCTATAGGCATCCAGCAAAACCACCACTAAACAA
The DNA here is from genome assembly GCA_013400475.1 of Tricholaema leucomelas. Classification (NCBI taxonomy): domain Eukaryota; kingdom Metazoa; phylum Chordata; class Aves; order Piciformes; family Lybiidae; genus Tricholaema lacrymosa; species Tricholaema leucomelas. The sequence continues at coordinate 220,014 of WAAF01005138.1, read as the reverse complement.
TTGCTGTAGGATAACTTGGAAGTATGCCATCAAGTGAAAATAATTTCAAACCTTTCCTTGCTCTTTTACAAGTTTGTCCCTAGCACGACCCAAAATACTTTGTGTCAGGGGTATATTCCCTCAAAACCAGCCTGCCTTTAAAACGTCTGTCCAGGAATTCTGCCCTTTGCTAACAGACTAAACGTTCCTACATGGCTTCCTCTGTGGCCACGCTCATGCCCATCTGCTCGGATGGCTTGGTGCCTGTGGCAGGTCGCTGTGCCAGATTCACTGGGTCAGAGATGCCAAGCTATGACAGCAGTAGATGGACAACCTACCTTGTGCTGCCATGATCTCAGTTCCAAAACCAGCCTATTTCTACCTGATGTTGTGTAGCAAATACCAGGTAGTGGACTGAAAGTACCTGAAGGATGGTGAATGGAGAATATAATGATTTGGGGGTATATTTGCTCTTTAAAAAAAAAAAATCAGGCTTCTAGGAAACATCTAAAGGCCATTGGGGATATAATATATTAGAAAAATAGTGCCCACAGGAACAGTCTGAAAGCAAACCTTTGGCAGTGTTTCAGTAGCTGCATTAGGCAACTCTTAGGCAAAAGAATCACTCCCAGCTCTTCCCAGCAAGGGTTCTGGTTTGTGTGTCAGGAGCCTCTCTCACTTTAGGATAATGAAGAACTAAACAATAGGGACAGAGCACATCACCCAGAATGGGGTCAACCCATTGGGTGCAACAAAATGCTAAGTACGTCCTTGTGGTTAAGGATGCCCAGCTCTATCCCGCTTCAGGCACAGCTTCCACTCCCCCAAGGTGAAGAGAGGTGAGAGAGCAGAGATGTTGCCAAAGTTGGGATGGGTGCTTTACCCATGTCCAAAACCTCTTACCTCAGGGTGTGTTTGAATATATATGTACAGGGGCAACCACAAGAATGAGGTTAGCAAGGGTGAGATGAACTTCACTCAGACAAAAATACATGGAAAACCTTTGTCATTGCTGTGAGAGAGAGTGGGTGAGATGAAGGAGCTCTCCTGCCTAGGTCCCTCATCCTTTCCTCTCTCAGAATCCCAGCATGGTAGGTATTGGAAGGGACTTTTGGAGATCACCTGGTTCCCCTCCTCTGCTAAAGCAGGGTCACCCACAGCAAGTTGCCCAGGATCACAATGGCCAGGTGGGTTTGGAATCTTTCCAGAGGAGACCACAGAGCCATTTTCTGCATATAAATTAAAAGCTGTAATCTGTCATTTAAAGCTGTTCCACAAGCATTAAAAGCTGGTGCACATTAAAGAGAAGTCAAGATGATGAACAAAAGGAATATATTTTTCTCACTGATGAGAAATTGATGTCCTTAGAAAATGAGTCAATGAGGTGACATTTTACTGGGTGCTCATTTGGTTGAGGTAATCGGTAGCTGTGAAAGTCAAAGGAGTTAGGGATAACTCATTCAATATAATAAAGAAGAAATCAACTCAAAAATGCTTGTTTCTTGTTGCTCTGTTGCCATTTGAAAAGACTGAGAGAAGTATTGTGTCCAACATAAAGTTATGAGAAATATCAGCAGTTCTGATAAAGTATAATGGCTTAATGGCCATGGTGGTCTTAGGTTGACAGTTGGTCTCAATGATTTTAGAGGACTTTTCCAACCAAAATGATTCCATTATTCTCTGAAAGATCAATCAAAAAACTCTGCAAATTTAGAGGAAGAATTGTCATAAATGGTGCCTGAATGCATGGTCTCCAGTTATCAGAAGATGAAGAGGCCAAGGAAGTAGGCAGGTTTTAAAAGATCACAGTGCTTCATGTAGAATCACAGAGTCATTTTGGTTTGAGGAAACCTTTAAGTCCAACCACTAGACCAGCACTGCCATGGCACTGCTAATCCATGGCTCTCAGCACCACATCTATATGGCTTTTAAATCCCTTTGGGGATGGAGACTCCACCCCTGTCCAGGGCAACCTGGTCTAGCCCTTGACAACTCTCGTGGGGAAGAAATTGTTCCTTCTGGCCAACCTAAACATTCCCTGGTGCAATTTGAGGTAATTTCCTCTTTGTCTTATCACTTGTTCCTTGAAAGAAGAGACTGACTTCCACCTCACTCCAACCTCTTTTCAGGGAGTGGTAGAGAGACAGAAGGTGTCCAGGACAAACAAATTCAGTTACCTCAGCTACTTTGCATGCAGATGCTTTCCTCTGGATGCAGCTCCTGGTGCCTTCCTTTCCATGTCATCTCCATGGTACATCATGCCACCAAACATCAAACTGAAATCAGTGGACTGCTGAAAATGGATGGGCTGTAAAACGCCAGGTTGTGTCCAGTGCTTGCTCACCAAGCCAAGGGGAAATCATAGAATCATAGAATGGTTTAGGTTGGAAGGGACCTCAAGGATCATTCAGTTCCAACCCCCTGCCATAGGCAGGGACACCTCCCACTAGAACAGGTTGCTCAAGGCCTCATTCAACCTGGGCTTGAACACCTCCAGGGAGGAAGAATCCACAACCTCCCTGGGCAACCTGTTCAAGTGTTCCATCACATCCCTTTGTATTTAAGCTCTAACAACCATTACACTTCCCACTTGGATTGACAGCTCTTCTGGAGGATACCAGTTTTCCTCCAAAAGAGAAGAGAACAGTAAATTAGAACAAGAAGAATCCTACTTAAATAGGATAAATATCATTTCCAGGAGGAAATGTCTTCCTGAGGAGCCATATCAAAAATGTACCTGGTCCAGGACTACAGGGCACAGGCTGTGGTTCAGTCCTAAAGACCTCACGTGCACATTCTCAGCCATGTAGAAAATTATCCCCTGCAAAGCTGGTCACGTATTAAGCAACACACTTCTTGCTGCTTTCAGGAGTCAGTTTGAGTTGCCTGACATGCAGGAAGGTGGACGCATGGAGACAGAACGAGTGTAGATCATTACAGGAACCACAAAGGGCAAAACGGTGAGTGATGGGGCCATAATGGAAAGCCAGGAGTGTGACAGCAAGGATGCTGCTTGTCTGATCTGCAGCTTTGAAAGATGCTACACAACCTACAGAAACAAACTCATCTAATAATTCATCATTGATGCCTTTTGAATCAGCCTTTGAATACGTCTGCATACTTTTGAGGTTCATTAAAAATTAAGGGGACAAGAGAAAGTATAAACCAATAAAGACTAAATTTGGATTGAGTAGATCACTCTGTACACCTGGTATCCATACTCATCCTCACCTCCTTTCATACCATTGGTTATAAGGGAAATTGTGAGAAAGGACCTGGAGATGCTAGTCAACAGTTGGCTGAATATGAGATAGTATGTAGCCGGGTGACCAAGAAGGCAAACAGCATCCTGGCTTGGGTCAGCAATAGTGTGGCCAGCAGAACAGGACTAGAGAGTTGATTGTCCCCTTTCATTTGGCACTGATGAGGTCACACCTTGAATACAGTGGTAAGTTTTGGGCTTCTCACTACAAGAAGGACATTAAGGCACTTGAGCATGACCAGAGAAGGACAACAAAGCTCATGAAAAGCACAAGTCTGATGAGGAGCAGCTGAGGGAACTGGGGTTGCTTAGCCTGAAGAACTGAGGAGGCTGAGGGGACACCTTCTAGGTCTATACAACTCCTTGAAAGGAGGTTGAAGTGAGCGGGGTTGGTCTCTTCTCTGAAGGAGCAAGTGACAAAATAAGAGGAAGCTGCCTCAAGTCATACCAGAGAACCCCAAAAAGGTTGCCAAATCCTGGGAAAGGATGCCCAAGGCAGCAATGGAGTCACTATTGATAGGGGGATTTAGGATGTGGTGCTGAGAGATATGGTTTAGTGACTGAGCTGGCAGTTCTGGGTTAACAGTTCAGCCTGATGGTTTTAAAGGCCTCTTCCAACCTTAATGATTCTATAACTGAATGGTCATATCTATATTTGCATAGCACAAGAACTTGAAGCTGGGATCAAATCCCCACTGTGCCAAGCACCGGCTCAGCACCATCACAGGGGATGACTGTTATCTTGAAGGGAAATAAAGCCAGCAGATGAAGAAGAAGCATGGGAATAGAGATGAGTTGCCCATGGTGACATCCATGCCTGGGTGCCTGGTCCTACGAGTCTCTGTCCAGCCAGATCTGGATGGTCCTGTGGCTGAGGACATGGTGATGGCTTAATTTCTTTTCAAGGATACAAGTCAAGCAAGCCATCCTGCTTTATTTTATTAAAGTCATATGTTATTCTGGAATTCTCTGTTGCTGTTATTCTGCCTGCTTAGTCTGGCAGTCCAACTATATTTGAAAAGCAATAAAATAAAATATTACCACCCCCACCCCCCTCCCCAATACTCCAGAAATCCACTCCTTTCTGTAATTACAGTTTAATGTTGAACATACTTTGTGCTTCACATGCAGCAAACTTTGCTACAAGTGCTTAGCCTGAAATTATGATGCACCAGAGTAACATACATTTGCTGGCAATGAAAATGGGAAATAATTTCTCTTTTATAATTAGGGGATGTCTGCAGGATGGAGGTGCTATTTGTTTGTCATCACAGAACATGCCTGCCTTGTGTCAGGCGATCAGTTTGACATGTGGAGTTAACTTCAGGTTAGCCAGACCAGGCACAGACATTTGTTCTCCATTTTCTCTGGTGTCTTGCAGCAATTCTCTCTACAGCTACCTGAAAGGAGTTTGTAGTGAAGCGGGGGTCAGTCTCTTCTGCCTTGTATCAGGTGATAGAATGAGAGTAAATGGCCTGAAATTGTGCCAGGGGAGGTTTAAGTTGGGCATGAGGAAAAATTTCTTTCCTGGAAAAGCAGTCAGGCTTTGGAACAGGCTGTCCAGGGAGACAGTGGAGTCATCATCCCTGGAGATGTTCAAGAAATGTGTGGACACAGGGCCTGGACACGTCCATGGTGGTGTTAGGTTGACAGTTGGACTTGTTGATCTTAGAGGTCTTTTCCGACCAAAACCATTGTATGATTCTATGATTCTAAGGTCAAAGCACAAACCTTTCTTAAGTGTGCTACACAAAAGGGCAAGGTTTTCCAGGAAGAAATGTGTGTTTGCAATATCTTCAATTTCCTCTCAAAATTCAGCAAAACTACAGAGAGACATTTTCCTTAGCCACACAAACTGGGAAGCAACAAGCTTTAAGAATCAAAATGAAATGAAAACACCTTAAAAAACCCCAAGCATTTACTGCTGCATAATGATGGGGAGATGCTTGGGTTTTGCTGTTTTTCCAGCATTTGTGATATATTTGGAGACACCGTGTTGAGAACTGAGACCATGTGAGGAAAGTTTGGAAAGCAACAGCTTTTAATTGGAAAGCTCCAGCAGCAATTATTATTTCCTCTCTTGGTTTATAAATGGCAGCCCGAAGGGTATGGTTAAATCACTTCTTTGAGGTGACACAGAGCTGGAAAAGAGTTGCAATTCCCTTCTGTTAGAATTTTATCTGTTTCTTTTCTTTTTTTTTTTTTTTTTTCCTTTTTCTTTTACACTGGTCATTTCTCTTTGGCCCTGTAAGAGAAGTCAGAAATTGGAGTGGAAAAAAGAAATAGTGTGATCCCACCAAAGTTACCTAGTCTGTCCACAAGCAATTTTCTATGTCCGTGAGCAGACACTAATCACAGCTGAATGGTGCTTTAAAATCATAGAATCATAGAATCATAGAATGGTTTAGGTTGGAAGGGACCTCAAGGATCATCCAGCTCCAACCCCCTGCCATAGGCAGGGACACCTCCCACTAGAGCAGCTTGCTCAAGGCCTCATCCAGCCTGGCCTTAAACGCCTCCAGGGAGGAAGCATCCACAACCTCCCTGGGCAACCTGTGCCAGTGTCTTACCACCCTCACTGTAAAGAACTTCCTCCTAACATCCAGTCTAAATCTCCCCTCTTCCAGCTTAAACCCATTCCCCCTCGTCCTGACATTACCAGACCTTGTCAATAGTCCCTCCCCAGCCTTCCTGTAGGCTCCCTTCAGATACTGGAAAGCCACTCTAAGGTCTCCTCGAAGCCTTCTCTTCTCCAGGCTGCAGAGCCCCAACTCTCTCAGCCTGTCCTCATAGCAGAGCTGCTGCAGCCCTCTGAGCATCTTCGTGGCTCTCCTCTGGACTCGCTCCAGCAGTTCCATGTCCTTCTTGTATTGGGGGCTCCAGAACTGCACACAGTACTGCAGGTGGGGTCTGAGGAGAGCAGAGTAAAGGGGGAGAATCCCCTCCCTTGCCCTGCTGGCCACACTTCTCTTGATGCAGCCCAGCACTCGGTTGGCTGTCTGGGCTGCATGTGCACACTGCAGGCTCATGTTGAGCTTCTCAACCCTTCACTTGCTTAAGTCCAGAAAAATAAGTTTAAGTCTCATTCTGGGTGGTTTCTTTCCTTTATATAACTTGTGTAGATAGCATACTGCTTCCTTCAACGGAACCATTCTCATTGATGTCAATAAAGCAGCAGCACCAGAACAGCTGGTCAGTTCTCATCTCTTACCTTGCTGAATTCAGTCAACAATTCAATTATGAATTCAGCAGATGTCACAGCTCTTGGGGCCACTGGGAATTTCTTAGCTCTCAGGCTCCTGTGAGGCTAAATTTTCCAAAGTGGCTTCAAAAGTGGAAGGCATCCTCCAGGGACACAGTGGAAGAACCACTGCTTGGGACATTTAAAAGCAAAGACAAAACAGAGTCAATTATCCATTGGGGAGACACCCTTTCTAGGAAGGGAAGTTACAAAGAATGGAGTAGGTCTTGTTCATCTCCAGTTGCTGTGATCATAGGGAAAACCAAGCATGAAGAGCTGGAGCTCACTGTCTACTTATGTATGCAAATTGTCTTCTTTGTGCCTACATTAGACAACAGCCCGTGCGGGAGTAAACCGGATAGGTAATTATCCAAGTCTGAATGTGCACACGGTGTTGCACATGGAGATGTGATGAGATGAGAGCATGCACATATTTGGTATGCACGTTTTTATTGGCTGCTTTTGAAAACTTGATCCTTAGACAGGTCTACAAAGTGATTATCGTGTTTATTTGATGTTTCCTCAGGATCAAGAAAGGCAGTTGCAGGAATCATACATTTGCCTTCGTAATTTAGAGGTGTGAGCACAACTCAAATGTCATTTAAAAAAGCAAACCAAAAATCAGTGCATATTTCTGCTAAGAGGAGAGAAGAGGAAGGGGAGGGAAGGGGAGGGGAGGGAAGGGAAGGGAAGGGAAGGGAAAGGAAGGGAAGGGAAGGGAAGAGAGGGAAGAGGGAAAAGGGAAAAGGGAAAAGGGAAAAGGGAAAAGGGAAGGGAAAGGAAAGGGGAAGGGAAAGGGAAAGGAAAGGGGAAGGGAAAAGAGAAAGGGAAAAGGGAAAAGACAAAGGGAAGGGGAGGCTCCAGGGAAACTTTCTTGTGGCCTTTCAGGACTTAAAGAGAATGATCAGAAAGATGAGAACAGACTGTTGAGCAGAGCTTGTAGTGGCAGAGTAAGAGATGATGGTTTAAACTAGAAAAGGGAGATTCAGACAGGAGAGCAGGAAGAAGTTTTTTAAACTAAAAGTGGTAAGACCCAGGTTGCCTAGAGATGTAGTAGATACGTCATCCCTGGAATCATTTGAGGTCAGGTTGTTGGGAGCAGTAAGCAACCTGTTTAAGTTGCAGATGTCCCTGCTGACTGCAAGGAGCTTGGACTAGATGACCTTTAAAGGTCTCTTCCAACCCAAACCATTCTGTGACTTTCTGACTCTATGAGTACAACATGCATCCCCAGAGCAAGAGGGCAATGTCTGAACACTCCTTTCACAAAGCTGTTTGTCTCCAAATTTGTTTTTATCAAGATCTACACAAACTTCTATCTAGGAAAAGAAAAATAATTTTCTTTTCCAAACCAACTAATTAATTCCTCTGCACAATATTTTCTGCTTCAAACAACACATTGAAAAGTTCTTCTCAAGGAAAGGGAGGGACTAGTGACTGAAGGCCATCACATTTGTCAGGGTGCAGCAGCAGTTCACTGCTCCTTTTTGAAAGTATGTCCTAAAATTTTGCTCATTATTTCCCTGAAGACTAAAATGAAAAACAATATCAGACTTAACCATTGCCACAAATCCAGATGGAAATCAGTCCGGGCTGGAACTGAGACATAGTGGTCCAAATGTCCTGAAAAAACAGGGCCAAGTTGTGAGAACTTCCTAACTCCAGCGTTCAGTTTATTTGAGACTGACCAAATTTATTCATTTACTGATTTAATTTGTATGAACAAGTTGGAACAAGTCATGCTCTCCTAGAAAGTCACTATAGCTAATCCTACAGTTTATCCTGGTAGTGGTCTCCATGCACTGGTGGCAGTGGTTTGTCTCCAGCTTGAGTGAAAACACTTGAAAGTGGCAAATTCTTTGCAGACGATCCAGTATTATGATGTGTTAGCAACAGCAACCCCAGCAACACAGCTTAAGGCAATAGCTAAAATAATGGTCAAGGGGAGTACAATTATTTCCTTGATTTTAGCACCTTAAAATTAGGTTCTAACTCACTAAAAAAGAATGAAGGACAGAGATCTCACAGAATCAAAGAATGGGTTGCTTGGAAGAAAGCTTTAAAGGTCGTCTAGTCCAAGCCACCTGCAGTCACCAGGGACATCCGCAACTAGAACAGGTTGTTCAGAGTCCCAAACAGCCTGACCTGGAATGACTCCAGGGACAGGACCTCTAACACCTCTCTGATCAACCTGGCCCAGTCTCTGACCACCTTCGGTGTTAAAAATGCCTTTTTTCTTTCTCATCTCAATCTCCATCTTTGAGCTTAAATCTATCATCCCCTATCCTGTCACAATAAGCCCTACTCAGCAGTGTGTCCTCATCTTTCTGATCATCCCCTTTAAGTCCTGAAAGGCCACCAGAAGGTCTCCCTGGAGACTTCTCTTCTCCAGGCTGACTCTTCATGAGAAACAGCTGAGCTGAGCTGACCACATCATTCCCCTGACTTCCAAATAATCAAAAGGATCTTTGGGTAAAGACACATGGAGCCAAATAGAACCTGGCCCCACCATCCAGCCGTGACCCTTAGCTCCAAATGCCAACTAAGCATCTCACTGTGGTCCTCCACCAAGGAATGCATATGTTCCAGCTCACTGTCTTCCTGCCATCCACTTCCCAGCATGTAAACAGGCTGGGAAAAGTGTTAGACTGACAACACTGCGAGGCAAAGTTGTCACTTTTTCTCCTGCACAGAAGTGAAATAAGAAATCAGACTTCCATAAATCGTGCTGACAGCCTTCCTGATTGGAGACACACTGTCCATTTCCAGTCTCGGATTTCTTTGCACAGGGTGATAACAAGGGGTATAAATAAATGCCAACAGTTGCCTTGGCTTTCATGGTACTAGTGCAATTACATTGGCAGGTGGACAACCAGTCTGCTTCCCAAGGGAAAAACAGGGGTCCCTGCTTGAAGCACAACTGTAGACAGCTGGAGCCAACTCCATGAGGACAAGCTGGAGCAAATCCCGTGGGTATAGGCTGGCCACCCCTTTGTCAGTCACACTGCTCAGCCCAAAGCTCCTCGGATCTTGGAGATCATAGCTGTGACTTTCAATTTCCTTTTAGCAAGCCACTATTTTTATTTCTTTTTCACTTTTACCTTTTAACATGGCTACCAACATCATGTAGTGGATGGCATTTAGGGCACTGTAGGATATATGGGGAAAGCAGGACCTGTTGGAGCAGGTCCAGAGGAGGCCACAGAAATGGCCAAAGGACTGGAAGGCTGAGAGAGTTGGGATAGTTCAGCCTGGAGAAGAGAAGTGTCCGTGGAGACCTTCTGGTGGCATTGCAGTACTTTAAGATCCTGATCAGAAAGCTGGGGACAGGCTTTTAGCAGGGCCTGTTGTGACAGGACAAAGGGTAGTGGTTTAAATTCAAAGAGAGGGGTCCAAACTAGAGAGAAGAAAGGCATGTTTTACACTGAGGGTGGTGAGACACTAGCCCAGTTTGACCAGAGAGGTGGTAGATGTCCCATCTCTGGACTCATTCCAGGTCAGGTTGTTTGGGACTTTGAGTAAACTGCTCTAATTGCAGATGCCCCTGCTGACTGCAGGTGGCTTGAGCTAGATGATCTTTAAATGCTTGTTCCAACCCAAACAATTCCATAATTCTATGAATTTATGATTCACATTGTTCTGAGCAATTTGCTCACTACAACATTGTCGAAGCAGATGATCCTATAAGGTCACTTTAAATGCAAACCATTTTGTGATTCCTTGATTTTCTAATTCTGTGATGCTATTCACTGAGGAGTGCACAATATATCCCATCTTTTCACAGGATCAGAAAAGAAACATCCCTGGATAACAAATATATATATATATATATTTAATGTGAAATACAGACAACAAAATTCCAAGATCTGTGCTAAAGCAAGGAACGAGGTCTCCTTCGGTTCAGTGTGGTCCTACCGAGCTTAAAGACACTCCACTCTACCAAGCTTAAAGACTCCACAGCAGAAAAAAAAGACACTTAAAGCTTTATTATCCAGTAGAGGGTTAAATACTTGCTGTGCTGGCCAAGAGCTTCTCTACACGACGGTGTCCTGCTCTGCAGAGCAGTGAGCAGACCCTGCACATCTCGCTCTTGGGAGTGATGCACACAGCGGTCCTTCCACCAGCTCGTCCCTGAATAAACTATTCAGCTGCACGACAAAACATCAGCCGAGGCAATTGCGTCCCTCAAAGATCACTCGGTGCTGAGGAACCAGCAGCAAGGGGGGAAAGTGCTTAGAAATTCACACTAGGGTCTCATGTTTTATTTTTACTGAGAAGCAAGGAATTGTCGCACCAGAGGAGATCAGTGATGGAGCCTGCCCCATGCCGTGCTGGTGGGCAGCACCCGCCTCTTCAAAGGAAGGTGAAACCCCCCATAAAACCCCATCCAGCTCTTTCAGGGCAGCACAGTGAGCCAGGTTCTTTTCCCATGCCTCCACTGATCATCTCACAGGGGTTTGATTACCCTTATCATCAGCTGAGCTTCCAAGGCTAGGTATTTTAATAACAGTCACCAAATGATCCAGCCCGCCCTGCAAGCCAGCCACGGCATTTGTTGCAATGACCCCCTGTGGTAGTGAATTGGGCAGATTGACTCTTGTATTGTATGAAGAAGGATTTCCTTTTGTTTGTTCACAAAGCATTGCCCTTTAATTTAATCATATCTCCCTTTGCTCTTGTACAGTTCGCTGTACTCAACCCATTCCACCACCACCACCACCACCCCCCTTTTTATTTTTCATACAATCTGGACCTCTCCTCCCATTCCAGTGCTGGTTATAATTATTTCTCTTAATTCAGTTATTAAAAAGAGAAAAGAAAATCTGCTCGTGGCAGGATCTTTAGCAAAATTGATACAAATATTTTATTAAGATGATTAACAACATTCAGCACAAGCTTGCATGGGAGAGCATTTGAGAAGCTGAACGGGTCTGAAATTTGAAACAGATGCAAGACATATTCCATAAATAAAACCAGACCAAGTCGAACTCTGGCCTGCGTAATAAGACATCACTCACTCTGTTTGCTCTGTATCTGCAGACATGTTGTTAGCTGCATTTATTACAAAAGTTAGGTGCTTATTTGGAAGCTTTCACTCCTGTGAGCTTGTGATACTTTCTGGAGAGCAAGAACCATAAATCATAGCACGCCAGTTTGAAACCCATGTACCTCCAGATAACTAGCACTTGTCATTAGATTGTCTAAACCAGAGGATTAGCCAAAACACAGATGGGGAGGAAACGCAGACACTGTTTACGTCGAGTATCTTGGACTAGAGCCCAAAGAAATTAGAATCGATATGGATATAGCATTTCTGAGGAGTGATGTGGCAAAAAGTGCAAGAAAATACCCTGACAGAGAAAATAAATAAAGCTGACAGAGGTTTAATTCTCAAGATCCTGTACCATGGGTAAAAATTAGAAACATTAAGGCATTAAATCATTTCACCAGGACTTTAAACAATAGGAGCAGGCTTGGGTGTTGCTGCACGAGTTTAAACCCGTCTCTTTTGTAGGCTAGATAAATATTCAGCATTGTAACTCTAACACTTCTCACACTTCCCATACACTGCATGACCTATTTCCCAGCCCTTTTTCATGTGGGACAGGTTTGAAATAAAATAGAAATTCCTCTTGCTTCTTACAGATTGGAGTTGATTAAATATTCTACTGATAAAGGGTAAGCAAATGTCAGATTCAATATAATAAAAAGAGAAATGAGAGTTCATACAAGCAGCAAAGCAAACAATCCATTTTCATACTTTATTAGAAACATTTATTGCCATAATGACTGCATTATACTAAGCAAGCAGGTGGAAAGGTGCTCTGTGCAAGATATTCTCAAATATCTTTATTTTGAGGGTTTTATACCTCCAATATTTAGACAGATGTTTTATTCCCTATAATATAGTCGGAGTATGAAATGCAGCAATTTCAGTTACTACATAAGGATCAAAATTGTGCTTGAAGATCATGGCCTGTCATTGTGATTTCAACAATAATGGTAGACCATTAAATGCTCAATTTTTCTGCTTTGACTTTATATTCCCAATGGTGAGTTGCTTTAGACATAGATGGCAGAGCTCCGCGTGCACCGGCAAATGCTCTGCCCAAATTTGCGGAACGCATTGCGAGCGCGCTCGCTCCTCGGCTATTTTGCTCCCTGTACAGTTTTATAGACACGCAAGCCTGATCCCAGGGCCTGAATGGAAATGACAAAGATCACCAGCTTTTCTTTCGGTGGGCTCCACTGCCATCAAACAGCTGCCACTTGTTATCTTCCCAAACAGTGGGAACTGGAATTGAGCAGATCTGCCTTCAATAAGCCACCAGTGCCACCAGCACTCTCCTTTGGAACAAGAATGAGGGCTTGTTTCAGAGCTTGCCTTTCTCTTAATTTACCAAAGCAGGAAGCTCAGTCAGCAACTCATTTAACAAAAGATTTCATTATTAGCCCTCATTTAATTTAAGAAAGAATTTAACCTATGTGCAGAGCTCACATTCCTTCTGCAGCCGAACTTCCTATTAAAGCCAGTGGGAGCTTCAGGCTGCCTAAGCAACACAGGAAGGACTCACTTCACTCTGAATAATAATAATAACAATNCTGAAAGGAGGTTAGAGTGTGATAGCAACTGGTCTCTTCTCCTTAATATCAGGTGACAAAACGAGAGGAAATGGCCTGAAATTGTGCCAGGTGAGGCTTGGGTTGGATGTTAGGAGAATTTCTTTCCTGCAAGAGTGGTCAGGCATTGGAACAGGCTGCCCAGGGAATTGGTGGAGTTGCCATCCCTGGAGTTGGTCAAGAATCATGTGGACATGGTACTCTGGAACAAGGTTTAATGGCTTTGGTGGTATTCAATAGATGGTTGGACTTGATGATCTTAGAGTTCTTTTCCAACCAAAGCAATTTGATGGTTCTATGATTCTATGATTATTGTTATTGGATGCTGTAGAATCACAGAACTGCTTCAGTTGGAAGAGACCTCTAAGATCAGGCAATGTTATTTTCAGAGATTCTTCTAATTTGCAACAAAATCTAAATCTGTGCCAGTTTGAGATTAGGACAAAAAGAAGTGTGTGTGTTGGGGGGAGAAGTAGAAAAACCCTGACATCTTAACCATGGAAATTTACTACCAAGTCTCTTCTTTTTATTAACAAAGCTCATTAAGACGTTGCTTTTCCTTTCACTGGCAGCATTCCCACAGCCAGAGCATTCACGATGTCTAGGACACTTTCATTTTGTAATCTGGAGGATACAGTATATTAATTTTCAGGATTTATCACAAGAAAAGTGAAGTCATACTAAGTACAGTAGGTGTAACTAACTTTCATGTCAAAAAAGCTGTAAAGAGTGCCAGAAGCTCTGCTGGGCTAATAATAAGCTAAAAGGATATAAACTTGATTAGTCTCACTTAAGAAGCAAGAAGATAAAGTAAGCTTGAAAAGGCCTTTGCTCTTCCTTCAACTTCATCGGGCTGAAGAGAATCAGGAAGCTTATCAGCATGAGATATTCCCTCAAATGCCAGTATAGTTATTAGTTATATGTTAATTTATACCGTCCTCCTACCCATCCACAGCCACACCAGCACAATTTCTAATTCTGTCCAAAGCACCAAAATCTTTGCAGCATCTCAGAGCTGTCATAGCTTGTCACATCCCCTTAAGTGCACCTTGCACAGTGATATAAAGCCTCCTTATTACACATTTCCACCTACCAGAGGAAAATTGTTCTCTGAATGGAGGATCAAAGAAGTTCTTTCCCTGCTCTTGAAGGCTGTGGGTACTCTGGTACTATGTATCCCTCATGCTCCCCACTCCTAGGACAGGGGCTGGGAGGCTCTCTGTTATCCTTTACTATTACAAGGCAGACATCTAACACAGAACCTGGTGATGAACATATGCTTTGAGTTCATCACTGCCATGGTTTTTTTTCCCACAGCTAATACAGCATCCACCTCCTTCAATAACAGCAGCTTCAGTACGGATATTGAATGGGTAAAAACACACTGAGTCAGGTCCAGCTACCAGAGGTATCTCAGAAGGCTAAAGCAAGAGTGAGAGAGCAGGGCTATTGTAACTATTCCTTTCTAATGAGGAAATGCACTGTGATGGTTTGGGTGTTCCCCACTACCTCCATGCTTTGGAAATCATCCAGACTAGACTCAGCTGGCTCTGGAAATTGAATGCAGCTTATATTTACAGCTTAGCACAACATACAAGCAGATATTTACAGTATATACAGTTATAGACAGACATAGACAAGGTAAAAGGGAATACAGAAACACAACTCCCCTCCCAGAAACCTGAGTCCCCAGGAGGGGCTCCCAACAGCCCCTTCACCTTCTCCCACCCCTCTCAACCTTTCCCCAGTCCCAAGGAAGAATGGAGGTTCAGCCAGGGGATTAGGAAGCAAAGTGGATTAGGAAAGAAAAAAATTAATGGAGGGTAAGATTAGAGAGAGAGATGCAGCTCAGAGCTCCCTGTCAAGAGAAGCAGCCTTATCTATGTTTTGATTTCTTGTTCTTATACATCTCAGCAAGCCTATGAGTGAAGTAGACATCAGCCTTGTTTCCCTTTCACAGCCTGTAATCTAGTTCTTCTCACCAAAACATTCCAGCTAGCTTCAAACTACCACATGCACCAAAATTCACATATTAGTAATCAGATTTTAGTGAAGTCTTGAGATCCNGACACCTCCCACTAGAGCAGGTTGCTCAAGGCCTCATCCAGCCTGGCCTTAAATGCCTCCAGGGAGGAAGCATCCACATCCTCCCTGGGCAACCTGTGCCAGTGTCTTACCACCCTCACTGTAAAGAACTTCCTCCTAACATCCAGTCTAAATCTCCCCTCTTCCAGCTTAAACCCATTCCCCCTCGTCCTGACATTACCAGACCTTGTCAATAGTCCCTCCCCAGCCTTCCTGTAGGCTCCCTTCAGATACTGGAAAGCCACTCTAAGGTCTCCTTGAAGCCTTCTCTTCTCCAGGCTGAAGAGCCCCAACTCTCTCAGCCTGTCCTCATAGCAGAGCTGCTGCAGCCCTCTGATCATCTTCGTGGCTCTCCTCTGGACTGGCTCCAGCAGTTCCATGTCCTTCTTGTGTTGGGGGCTCCAGAACTGCACACAGTACTGCAGGTGGGGGCTGACGAAATCACAAGTCTCATTTAATCCCAGGTGAATCAGCAGTAACTTGACTGAAAAAAAAAAATGACTTCTGGGCATCCAAGATGAAAATCAGCCCTGCTTGTCACCTGAGGACAGAATGTGGAGTTTGGTATCAAGAAGAAATACGTTGGATCACAGCTTTCTGTCACTGACTGATTCCCCAAGTCAGTATGTTATGAAGGGAGCAGTGTCCTAATGAAGAAAAACAGGATACTATCAGATCTAAATTGTAGTTAATGGTGCATATAGTTCTGCATGCTGATATTGATTATTGCAGATTAAGATAAGTTTTGGGGTAGAATGTAGCTGGTGCATGTGGTGACATCTGCGAATCAGGGTTCTCCATCAGTGACACCATGTGTGCTGTTAAGGAGGGAAGAGGCAGAGAGAGAGAGGAAGAAAATGGGAACCGGTGTGGAAAATGCTCATGAAAGGGGAAAGGAGTTGGAAGGAAATAAGAGTGAGGATGGGAGTGGAGAGAACAGGGAATGTGAGGAGCTGGGACAAATGACAGAATTAAAACATGCCAGGAGTTGGAACGGGCCAGAGCAAGATCAGCTATACCAGATCACACAGGAATGCATCCAGATGGGTCATGATTATCTCCAGAGAGGGAGACTTCACAATCCCCCCAGGCAGCCTGTTCCAGTGTTCTGTCACCCTCACAGTGAATTTTTTTTCCTCATGCTTACATGGAACTTCCTATGCTTCATCTTCCAGCCATTGCTTCTTGTCCTGTCATCGAGCATCACTGAGCAGAGCCTGGCTCCCTCTTCTTGACACTCACCCTTTACATATTTATAAACATGAATGAGGTCATCTCTCAGTCTTCTCTTTTCCAACCCAGAGAGACCCAGCTGCCTCAGTCTCTGGGCCAAAGTGGCCAAAGTATGCAGAGGTAAGATGAGAAATCATAGAATCATAGAATTAACCAGCTTGGAAGAGACCTCCAAGATCATCCAGTCCAACCAGCACCCAGCCCTATCCAGTCAACTAGACCATGGCACTAAGTGCCTCATCCAGGCTTTTCCTGAACACCTCCAGGGATGGTGACTCCACCACCTCCCTGGGCAGCCCATTCCAATGCCAATCACTCTCTCTGCCAACAACTTCCTCCTAACATCCAGCCTAGACTTCCCCTGGCATAACTTGAGTCTGTGTCCCCTTCTTCTGTTGCTGGTTGCCTTGCAGCAAAGCCCAACCCCACCTGGCTACAGCCTCCCTTCAGGTAGTTGTAGACAGCAATGAG
>WAAF01005138.1:185749-202813 GCA_013400475.1 Tricholaema leucomelas | reverse complement strand
AGGAGGAGGAGGAGGAGGAGGAGGAGGAGAAGAAGGAAAGAAGAATAAAGAAGAAAGAAAGAAGAAGAAAGAAGAAGAAAGAAGAAGAAAGAAGAAAGAAGTGCCTTGTCAATGTTTGGATTCTCATTTTTATACATCTCTGCAAGCCTATGAGAAAGTAGACATCACTCTTGTTTGGCTTTCACAGCCTGTAATCTAATTCTTCTCACCAAAACAGTCTAGCTAGCTTTAAACTAGTACAGAGTGGATCTTAGCAATTAATGGATCAAATGAGTCTCAATAAAATCATATAGAGAGTTCAAAGGTTTCTCTGTGTAGATAAAACTGGTAAAACAGTTTGAAATATTTCCTTAGGTATTAATTTTAATGCAGCTTTTTTTTTTTTTCTAATTTATTACATAACCTAAAGATTTTGGAGTTATAATCCATGTGTAGAGTATCCAGGAGGTGCAGCAGCTCAGCCTCAAGAACCTTTCATAGCCGTCCTGCAAAACTGCCTTCAATGTAAGATCAGAGAGGGATTTGCACTCACAGACCAGTTCATGGATGGCTCTAATTCTGGATCCAAGTGGTCCCTGCAACAGGAGGGACCAGCAAACTTACAAGGATTTGATCTGATCTCAAAAAAACCACAACATTAAGGAATGATGAGGACAATGACTGAAACTCCTACCTGTAATTTGCAAGGGAGGAATAAGGCTGCAGCACTTTCTCCAAGATGTGGGAAATGCAGCTTGCTTCAGCATGAAACCACCTAGGAAAGCATGGAACTCTACAAGCTCAAGTTTCAGGAGGCCAGGCAAGCTAAAGGTTTAATAGCAGTAATCATCTAGAGGCTTTTGCCTGGCAGTGGTGTGTGTACTTTCACAGAGCCATCAACTCTTTCACCACCTGGCTCTGCCTACCTTTGAAATTCAAACATGCTTTAGCTGGGCAGAAGGTGAAGGGAGGCAGGCTCAGTCAACACCATGGTGCACATGGCTTGCAAAGCTTTTTTTGTGGTGGGCTTGGTTCTAATTTGTCAGGAAAACAAAGTAGGTCAGGTAGGGGAAAGAGCTAATCCCTACTTCAGAAAGAGGAAACTTCTGGAGAGAGTCCAGCAGAAGCTACAAAGATGCCGAGGGGCCTGGAGCACCTCTGTGAGGAGGAAAATCCGAGAGATTTGGGACTGTTTATCCTGGGGAAGAGCAGCTTGAGAAGGGCAACAAGAACATTGGTATGGGGAGAGAGGATGGAGCCAAACTCTTGTCAGTGGTGACCAGAGACAGGACAAACAGCAAACCCAGAAAACAAACTGAAACCCAGGAGGTTCTATCTGAACAGGAGAAACTTCTTTATTGTGAGGGTGTTGGAACCCTGGACAGGCTGCCCAGAGAAGTTGTGAAGTTGCTTCCTCTGAAAAGATTCCAAACCTACCTGGTCATTCTGATCCTGGGCAAGCTGCTGTGAGTGGCCCTGCTTTAGCAGGGGAATGGGCTAGATATCCTCCAGAGGTCCCCTCCAACCTTTTCAGTTCTGTTATTGTGTGGAAATCTCATCTTTGAAAGGTATAACTCATAAATCTCCTGGGTTTGTTCAGATCTCTTGAAAACACCATTTGGGGTTACCATACTGCATGGCCCATGGAAAGGAGGCAATCCTAGGTGACCCTCAGTGCTTTGGAAACCAAGCTATGATCTGGCTTTTGGTGACCCTGTCCTGGCAGTCTGTTCCCTACCTGTCCCCAACATATCATAATGATTTAAGCACCGAACCTCAACCACATAATTAGCAGAAGAAACTGAAGGTTCCTGCTGTAAGGCTGTGATTAAATTAGCCATTTATGGATTTCTGAAAGAAAGGAGACTAAAATGTTTTATAGTGTACTTAAAAGAAGCAGGGAATGATTCCCTCATGTTGAACATTTCCTAATGTCAGAAGCAGGGGTGGATGACACAGAACTCATAAATCCAATCGAGAAGTGTTAAAAATCACTTTAGTCTGCCAACTTAGTAGAAATTCAATAAAATGGCACGGGAGAATTTATTTGTGTATGTGTGATAGATATGTGCGAAATTAAACCAGCAGAGGTGCCCACGTGCAACACGCACACAACAGGGTGAGGTTCTCTGCCACCCACTCACCCACCACAAACAGGCTGGGAAAGGGATGAAGGAAAACGGCCTGAGATATCTGACTTTGGGTGGTGAGAGACTATGGAGCAGGGTGACAAGAGGAGTTGTTTCTGGCGGGGCTGATTCCGCTTTCTGGGTAGTGGCCCCATTGCATCCACACACTGGGGATGGCCCCTGTGCTTCCCAGGTACTATTTGATTTGCATGTTTATGTTTACTTCACTTGTCCTGTTTAGTGTATATTGACTTCTGTTTTGCCTGCATGGAGTGGGACTTTTGAGAGGCAAGAAATGACAAAACAAGGCTTCGTTTTCCAGCCAGATTTCCTCCGTATCCTTTCTCCTTCAGTGTCTGCCTCGGCTTCCAGTTCCATCATCACATCCAACAGAGCCTGGGGCAAAGATGGAGGAAAAAAACCCCAACAAACCCTCGGCACATTCAATTGAAAAACAGACATAAGCATCTTTTCTGCAGGTTCTACATAATCACTAAACAAAACCAGGGGAGAAGGAAAAAAAAATGTAAACCTACCCTCAGCAGAATGTGTGTAGTGTAGTTGTGTGCAGCGCTGACCCTTTGTTTTCCTGAGGAAATAACGCTATTATGGGAAGATGTCTAGCACTGGGATCCTGTTGCAATCTCCTTTCTTGTTTCCTGAGGAGCTGGAGGTTTGGCTGCTGTGTCTCTCCCCCGACGATGCCAGCACCGTGTCCCCAGACTGAAGCCATTTCGCGGTGCTGGCTGCTGATGGCTCCGGACGCTGAGATGCCCAACTTCACCGAGCGGTGAAAATGAATCAGATATGAAAATGTCTGAAGCAATAAATTAACACACAGCAGGGGGGTGATAGCTTAATCCTTTCTAGTCCAAACAGTACCTGACACCCATTACTGCTTCAGGAGGTGGGACACCGTAGCGGTACTGGAGCGAAAATGATCATTCCCAACTGATTTGAGGCACTGCAGTCGGGATATAATGTGATTCCAGGAGGGAACCAGCACAAGGTTTTATAGTGTTTGTAGACTGAATTCAGGTTAACCTGGTGGTGTGTTTCCTTGTGCTTCCTTCTTCTGATTAACCTAGAAAACAGGTGGTTTAAGTTTAAGCAGAACTTCATTATTTGAAGTCATGGTTGAGCACCTGATAATAACTGATCATTATTCACAGAAAACCTAATAGTGCATAGCTAACACTCACATAACACAAAACATTCCAATCTT
Source organism: Tricholaema leucomelas (assembly GCA_013400475.1). Lineage (NCBI taxonomy): Eukaryota > Metazoa > Chordata > Aves > Piciformes > Lybiidae > Tricholaema lacrymosa > Tricholaema leucomelas. The sequence continues at coordinate 199,480 of WAAF01005138.1, read as the reverse complement.
GGATGGATGAATTTCTTTGTGGAATGATTAAACAATTAAGATAAGTATCTATCAGTAAGAATCTTTGTAGCAATTTAATATTTACTGCAATGAATCATAGAATGGTTTGAGTTGGAAAGGACCTTAAAGATCACCTAGTTTGAACATCCCCATAATTGTCAGCTTCCACTAGACCAGGTTGCTCAAGGCCTTGTCCAACTTGTCCTTGAACTCCTTCAGGGAAGGGGCATCCACAGCCTCCCTGGGCAACCTCTTCTAATGTCTCACCACCCTATCTTTACTGCATATTAGGAAGTGCATATTAGGAAGAAGTATTTCTTCCTAATATGCAGTTTAAATTTCCCTGCTTCCAGCATAAAACCATTATCCTTTGTCCCATCACTACAAGCCCTTGTAAAAACTCCCTCTAGCTTTCTCATAGGCTCCATTGTACCTTCTTGAAAGTACTCTAGTGAAAGTTTCAAAATACATCTTTTACTAGAATTGATGTCCATTTCTGGAATATTTTCTTCCATGAACACAACCTCAGGCTGAGTTTTAGTATTGATAGCAGATAAACAAAAATGCTGTTGCCAAGAACTTTATTGCAAAATTAAACATCCTGGGAACCGTTTTTAATTTGCTGCTTTCCTTAATCCTACACCAAGCTCTCCCTTTCAGGTACACCCATGTAAACCTACACTGACTTGAAGCTTTAGTAGAAGGCTGTGTTTTCTTGCATGTATATTGAAACTGAAGAAACCCATGAGGTCATGGACAAATTGAGAAAGCACTTAGATATTTCTTTCCCCTTTCTTCTCCTTCTTGGCTGAAATTCAGAAATATAAGCAGTATATTGACATATACTGCATATAATATATAATATCATATATATTGCATATGCTGCCTATAATGTAAGCAGTATAAGAGACAGAATGCAGAATTTGAGCAGGCTTCATGCATCCCCACGTGTATCTGATGGGTGCAATGGTAATTTTAACTTGAAAACAACAGCCACTTGTGGTGCCAAGACCTTCTGACTCCTTCCTTCAGAAGGACAGTAAATAATTATGAACTAAAGTATGAAGAAACATAGAACTGTTTTGGTTGGAAAAGACCTTTAGGAAAAGACCTTCAAGATCATGAAGCCCAACTGTTAAACCAGCATTGCCAAGTCCCTCGATACCACAACTATGGGGCTTTTAAACCCCTCCAGGGATTGTGACTCCAGCACTGCCCTGAGAAGCCTGTTTCAGGGTGTGACAACTCTTTGGGGGAAGAAATTGTTCCTCATGTTCAACCTAAAGCTCCCCGGGTGTAATCTAAGGACATTTCTTCTTGTTCTATTGTTTGTTACTTGGGAAAAGAGATTGATTGATCTCCACTTTGCCACAACCTTTTTTTGGGCAGCTGTAGCAAGTGAGGTCATCTACAGTAATGGCACACTGACATTCTGTGGGTCAGTGATAGAGTTGGTCACCAAATTCATTGCAAGGAGCCAGAACCTGTCATAGCACACTGGTATGAAGGGAAATCGATTTAGTTCCAGTGCCCAAATACAACATAAACCTCAAAGTCCACTATCTCATGGACCTCTCATGGATGGTTCTTGCTGTAGGATCAAATCTGCCCACCTCATTCACAACCAAGGGCTGGACTGTGCTTTTGCTTACTGAGACTCAACACACTGCCCAAGCAGCTGCCTAAAAACAAATAGTGCAGTTCTAGCATTACCAAAATTGTTTTCATTTCCCCAGTGTAATGGGAAAATATGAAACTATAAACATTTTGGTGAGTGGCATCTGCTCACCCAGGACAGCTGAGGAGGGGTGGGTTCTGGTGCAGCCCCACTGCCGTGCGCAGGTAGTCCTGACCCTGTTCCATCAGGGCACACTGCTATGAAAGCACAATTCATCTCCCAGTGATGGACACTTTAGAGCAGCATTTCTCAACTGTTTCAAGTTGAAAGAGCATCCAACCCTTTTGAAGAAAACCTACAGATCACCTTGGAATGTGTCACCACAACTATCTGCCTTTGCAGTCCAGGGCCAAAATTTTGCATGCTCAGTGCTCACCTCTGCTCCCTTTTCAAATCATTTAGCTTTTTGTATATGGGTACATTCCGTCACCCCAAACAATGTCCTGGATCACTTCTCAATGTCATACGGCACAAAAATGGCTCCAAGACCACGAGAAAACAAATTAGACTGCAGTATTGAACAAATGATGTATGCCCACATTTATACCTAACCAAATCTTAGGCATAAGAGACTTGATTCTCCCCCTCTTTGCAGCTCAAGTATCGTGGTTCACACGAAAGCCAAGAACAAACTCGACATTAATGCTGCCTCTCTGACAAGGTAGTTTTATATACTCAATTACCACTGCATTATCTTTCATCTCCACTCTATGTGAAAATGGTAAGAACCAAATAAATTCCACTTCCATTCAAAAGAGTTTGCCTTTGTCTTCCTTCACCCTCTTCAACGACAGCCAACTTCATGAATTAACCGGCTCGCAGCATAACTCACGCATGGAAATCCAATAGAACCTCTTGGCTATAAGCAGGGGCACTCTGCTTATTGTAGGCTAAAAGAATTTTTGCTAGTTAATTAAGATTTGTTTGCTTAATTTTTGTTGGGTTTTTGTTTTTTTTTTTTCCAGGCTGTTCAGGACGTTGCAGTTCTTGTCACTTCGCTGGGAAAATCGTGATGGATACGCCATATAAAAGTGCCAAAATAAGAAATGTTAGACTGCAGCACTGCCTGCTAGTAAATCTTTTTTTGGGGTTTTTCTTTCTTTTTGTCTTTTTTTTTTTCCCCCTGTAATCCTAACTCCATATTTCCATTAAATTGTTCCTCTCGAGCTGGGCAAGACAGTTGAAGTATTTGAGTAGAGTCACATCTGCTTTGCCGCTGCTAACAGCCTCGAGTCGGTAATCTGGAGGCACACATACAAGGCAGAGTACACTCCTCAGGCTGCAAAAATATTACAGCCCACCTTATATAGTGCTTGCTTTCGAAATTTCCTTTGCACTTTGTTTACTATATATTCCAATAGTGTAATATTAAACAAAAACAGTGTGTCCTGTGCCAGAATGATTGATTACTACACCGTGGCAAGGTCACCTCCTAGGAACAGGCTGAGTGCAGTAAGGGCTGTCTGACTCATACAGTTAACACTATATCCGCATTGTATGAATGTCACCAGCAATCCAGTGATTTATTGCTTGGAAGGCTCTGTTCAATTTTTTCTGCCTGACCAAATTGCACATTTTCTAGAAAAAGAAGCAAAAATATTTCAGCACATGGATTACCCCAAGTCCTCATTTCTCCCACTAGGTTCAATGAGTCTTTTCAAAGATGCTGATCATCAAAACCTCCTGTTTTTTTTCATGGTTTTTTCTTTTATTTCTGTGAGATGTTTGGGAAAAAACAAAACAAAACAAAACAAAACAAAAAAACCCCACATTATTATTACACAAATGAAAAGGTGAAGCAGAAGATTAAGGGTTGTTTGTTTGTTTTTTTTCCCAATCAGATTTTGGTAACATCTGTGGGCCAGGAAGAAGGGCAGCTGTATGTTCTGTTTCTTAATTTTAGTGAGATTTACTCTGAGTATAAAACGTTAGCCTCAGGCAAAATTTAACTGGCTTAAAAGAAAAGGAATGATAGTCTTACAGAAACTACCTAACTCAAACTGTTTGAAAACAGCACATGAAATTAATCCCTTTCACACTCAGAAATTCCTTCTTCTATGACAAAGAAGATATAATTAGAGATTGAGAGAAATTACTTTCAGAAATTAACATTCCAGCCGACCCCTGACATCATAGATAGATTTATTTCTGGTGTATCTGCGTGGAAATCAAAGGAGCTATGTCATGTTTGAATCCAGGTTTTTATTTTGAGAAGATACAGCACATTTGTGGTGGGATTCCTCTCACTTGGTGCATGGAGAGAGAGACATAATCCAACCCCAAACCCCTCCAGGAAGCTGGACCAGGTATCCAGCTAAACCTGGTAACAACCAAAGGCCATGAGGTTTGGGAAGGCATTTTGGTGCCTAAAAATCCAGGCAGGTGTAGTAGTGGTTGGGTGTTGTGACACTTCCAAAAATTACCTTTTCCTGTAGGCATCTGCATCTTTAGGTCTGCTTTCTGCTTCTTTTTCCATTCCAAGTCATCCTTGCATCTTTAGGTCTGCTTTCTGCTTCTTTTTCCATTCCAAGTCATCCTTGCATCTTTAGGTCTGCTTTCTGCTTCTTTTTCCATTCCAAGTCATCCTTGCATCTTTAGGTCTGCTTTCTGCTTCTTTTTTCCATTCCTTGTCATCCTTATATTATTACATGGTAGTCTTAGATTGATGGTTAGACATAATGATCTTAGAGATCTTTCCAACCAAAACAATTCTATAATTCTGTGATTATGCCTCGGTTCTCACAGGAAATGATAAAGATGAATGATAAATATGAGGTGAATATTGCCCTTTATCTCAAAGAACAATAAAAAAATAGGTGGGTAATGCATCTCACCAAATGCTTCAAAAAACATCAATGAATACTGTATCTATCCAACTGTATCTGACACAAGAACTGAAATACATCATAGATTCGTAGAATGGTTTGGGTTGGAATGGACCTTAAGTATAATTATTTCCAATCTCTCTGCCATGGGCATGGGCTCCTTTCATTCGACCAGATTGCTGAAAGCCTTGTCCAGCCTGGCCTTGAACACCCCCAGGGAGGTGTCATCTATGACCTCACTGGGCAACCTGTTCCAGCATCTCACCTCCCTTACTGTAAAGAACTTCTTTCAAGTCTCTTGAACCCATTAAAATTACTCTGCTTTTCACATTATGACAATAAGAGTTTCTGTGCAGTGAAACTTCCATTACTCACCTGCCCTGCAAAGCTCTCTCTAAACATCAGCTCAGAGACCACAATTTAGGAAATGACTGGAACCACCTCAAGATACTAGAGTGTCCTACATCTCTTTTAGTATGTTTTTTTTTATGCCACAACCAGTATGTCCCTTAGCTGTCCTCTGCTGCTCTTGTCCATACATGTGGAGTAATAAATATTTTCATTTTAAATGGGAAATAAAGGTGAAAGAGAGCAAGGATCTGAGGACAGATGCATATGCCATACCTTTGGCCTATTAAGCCCAGTTCAACAAGGGTGAGTTCATTGCTTCAACTAGCTCCAATGAAATAAGAAAAAAAAGAAAACAAACCCACAACTGAATAAGGAGCAATGAAACAAAGGAAAAGTCAGCTACATAGTCTCCACAAATCTGAAATGCCCACAGCAGTGGACGGATCATGGAGCCACCACACCACAGTGCTGCCAGGAGCGAATTCTGCAGCAGCTCCATTACCACCTGCATGTGACTTCAGTCATACTTCATCTTCTAATTGATACCTGCCATTGCCTCATAACTAATGATGACTAATGGTAATACCTAGAAAGACAAATAAAAGGTAATGCAAAACCACACTGTGGTGTGGTTCCCTTTGGAAAGCTCTGGGGCCATTAAGAAGCAATTCGAAGTTGAGATTGATGTGCCCTGGGGGTTGCTGCAAGGGATGCAGTGCCTCTCTGAACTCCCAGGACCTGGGGGCATCTCACTCTCTGCAATGCTTTGGAGGAGGATGCAGAATCCCGGAATGGTGGGGGTTGGAAGGGACCTCTGGAGATCACGTAGTTCTTTGCTAAAGCAGGGTCACCCACAGCAGCTTGCCCAGGATCACAATGTCCAGATTGGTTTGGAATCTCTCCAGAGGAGACTCCATACATTTTCTGTGCAGCCTGCTCCAGGGCTCCAGCACCCTCCCAGCAAGATTTCCCTTATATTTAAGTGGAATTTGCTATGTTCCACTTTGTGCCAGTTACCTCTTGTCCTGTCACTGGGCACCACTGAAAAGAAACTGGCCCCAGCCTCTTGACTCTTATCACTTACATATTGATCATCAGTGAGAAGACCCCTTCTCATTCTACTTTTCCCAGGATAAACAGCCCCAGGTCTCTCACACTCTACAACCCTCTCCAGCTGTACTATCCAATGCCACACCAGAGTACAGCCATCCCATGGCACCTCACTGGCTCTGCCAAAGGCAAACACAACATGAGGTGTTCAACAGCACCAAGATGCATCCACTGCGACACCCAAGGGAGTCAGCATCCCAGTCACGGCACCCTTGCTCTTTCTGTTTTGGCCTCTTTTGGTTCTAAAGGCAATGACAAAGTGTGAGCTCTTGTACAGAAATCATCTAGGAATTAAATCCCCAAGAGACAGAGACAGACAGTAACAATAAATGGGGCTTGTTTTCAACAAGTAGCACCTCAGAGGCACAAACAAGATTCAGTTGATAACAACATAAAAGCTTCACTGGGTGTACTGATCTTTCACAAGAGCTATCTATACTCTTTTGGAGAAGTTATGCTCTTTTAATTACAAAGTTTATGTCACCCAGTGCAATTTCAATGTAATGAAACATTAAACTGGACCTTGTGCTTGATGTGAGATAAAATTATTCATTGAATATTAGACCACTAGGCCACCTACTGTTCTTTTACAAATGGTTGAACTATCACGGGGTTACAGAACTTAACATGTAAATTGCAGCAGAAGTTATAATTTCTGTTGCAAATCCCAAAAGGCTGTCGTTTAAGTCAAATATATGAGTGAAATTTTGCCTCTGTACTGCAATAATGCCAGGAAAAAGGACCAAAAATCAGAAAGTACCACAGTGATTATTAACCCAATAATAATGCACTTTGAGTTATTTAATCAAAGGCCTTAAAAAATGTATTAGCAGCAAGTTCTTCTGATAAAAAAAAAATGGAGTTTGAAACAGTGGCATTTAATTTTAGGGATAACAATACTTGATCTAGCCCATTAGTAGGATCTTTCGTAAAGCCGAACAGTCAGCGCGTCGCAGAGCAATTCCTGCTCGTCTTTGAGATCATTACTCTTCCATCAGCGAGAACAGCTTTAGGAAATAATCTTTCTTCAAGTGAATTCTTCAAGTGAATTTAATGTTTAAGCACACAACTGAAAACCTGAAGTTCCAGTAGGTTGAAGGGAAAAAAAAAATAAATAAATAAAAAATAAAGACTGAAATCCCCACGTAGAGTAGATTTGCATGGATCTTGCTCAGAAGCTTCCTAAAATCCACTGGATCATTTCCCTTCATCCTCAAAAGCCTTGGGATCGGGTGTATAAATAGGAGAGGGCACCGGCAGGGAAATTATTTGCAGCTCCCGAGCTTGCCTCCCAGCCGCTGCCGAAGAGGAATCTGAGCAGTGAGTGTGCATCACCCTGAATCTGTAATAATAGCACCTTTCCTGTCACTCTTTGTCCCTTCATTTTGAAAGGCGATTGGGTCAGGAGCAGGCAATTTACATTTTTATATAATCTGTGCTCAGGTGATTCAGCCGCTCTGACGTTTTAGCATTTTGTGCGCGGCTCCGGCTTTCACCTCCCCTCCCGCTGCGGTTCCGTGCCATGGGGGTCTGCCATCCTCACAGCTGATACAGATCTATTTAGCTTCTCCCCCCACTTGCCATACCTGCGAGCCTGTAGCAGGTTGTCAGGGAATGAATTTTCATTTTCTCCCCCGTGAGTCCATCACGTGGCTGTCACCAGAATTTGCTCTGTCTGAACTCCTCCATCCCCCTGATTTATGGCTGGTTGATGAGAGGTTGGAGGGCTCTCAGTGTAGCAATAATCTGCACCCTGGTCTGGCACCCAGCTAAAGTTAGGATTTCCCATCTAAATATTTAGTCCCCGTGGCACTACAATCATTTACCAAATTATTAAACAACTTTTTTTCGTTGGACCAAACACCTTTGGGATATTTTTCTAGGTCAATATTCATCAGCAGACCCCGAATGTAAAGGTTAAGTGCACATTTCCTCTGCCAAATAAGAATGAATTTCAAACCTGATTGATTCTGGTCATGGAAACCGTAAATACCTACTCCAAATGGTAGATAGGTTACTAAGTCCACTCATTTCCACATCTGATATCGATAATACTCTGCTTCCCCCTTATCAGCCCCTCTCATATTTCACTGGAGCGAACAGCGCGCGGGGAGTCGGCCCTGCCTGTCGGGGTTGGCTGATGGCCCCTGCCTTCCCCCGCTCCATTCTTCAGTGGTCCTTGAATCTTTCACCCCTGTCACTCCTCTTTCATCATTATCTGAGGTGATCGGTCAGCCCTGTGCCACCACCTGTCTCTTCGATCCGATGCCAACAGTGCTCCGGAAAACTGTCACTCCCGAGCTCCTTCCATTTATAGTGAGTCTCATTAACACCTCTCTTCCCTCTGGCCATGTGCCACTACAATTTAAGATGACTGTTGTTACTAAACACCCACCAAAAAATAGGTTAAAATAGCATTAAGAGCCTGATTTAAATCTATTAAAGCCTGCCAATTTAGAGTAAAAAATCTCTCTCCGTGTCTGCAAATAGTTTGAGGGGGTGCATATATTGTATATGAATGCATTTATACCTGGATAAATACATATATATGCATGTATTCCCCCTCCCAGAGCTTCTCCTCAGCCTCAGCACTGCACTTCGTCTGGGAACAAATGCTGCTGCTGCTGCTGCTGCTGCTGCCGGCCCCCAGACACAAAGCCTGAGTAAAGAGGATTTATGCTGGGGACATAAAGACAGCTGCAGGAAGGGAGAGGAAAGGTGGTAGAGAAGCTTGGGTGTGCCTGGGGAGAGCTGGGTTTGGGGAAAACCCTACCTGCTGGTCCCCATCCCACAAAGCAGCCAAGGGAGTGTTTATATTTAACCATGTGAACAATCCTGGTCAAGAGAATGGTTCAAACAGATTAACCCTCTGAAGGGTCTGGCGAATGAGTCTTATGAGCAGCGGCTGAGAGAAGTGGAATTGTTTAGTCTGGAGAAGAGGAGGCTGAGGGGAGAGCTCATTGCTCTCTACAACTCCCTGAAAGGTTGGAGTGAGGTGAGGGTCAGTCTCTTCTCCCTAATATCAGATGATAGCAGGAGAGCAAATGGCCTGAAATTGTGATAGTGCAGGCTTAAGTTGGATAGTGAGATTTTTTTTTCCTGCCAGTATGGTCAGGCATTGGCAGAGGGTGCCTAGGGAGGTGGTGGAGTCATCAACCCAGAAGGTGTTCAGGAAATGGCACTCGATGACATGGTTTAATGGCCATGATGGTCTTAGAGGTGTCTTCTAACCAAAACCATTCTGACTCTATGATTCTAAATCCCTGTATGATGCTGCCTTCATTTCCTCTTGATTGTTCTGCACACAAATAAGTGGGTTTAATAGTACTTAGATAATAACTGCAACTCTTCCCATCAGTGCTCCCAAGTTACCTTTAGAAAACAAACAATAAATTGGTTTTAAGCTTCTGAACACCCAAAGATGTTTTAATGTTGGACATTATATAAACATTATCAGAGTTTTGGACAAAGTCTGGGCTGTGACAATTATTTTGCCACTCTGCTTAAATAATTTCAGTCCTTCTTATGGGTTACAAGAGATATTAAAGATGACTCAGGTAGCTTTTAACTGTTTCCATTGAAACACCTTCACCCATATAATCATCTCCAACAGGGACACCTGCAACTAGAGCAGGTTGCTCAGAGTCCTGTTCAACCTGGCCTGGCAGGGTTCCAGGGATGGGACACTTCTTATTTCTTTGGACAGCCTTGGGCTCTCATCACTCTCACTGTCAAACATTTCTTCCCTCTTTCTTGTCTCGGTCTCCCTCTTTTACATTAAAACCATTACCTTCCGTAAAGTGATCCTGCTAGAATGAGTCAGGATTTTCTCCTCCTCGACTCCCCTACAACAGTGTTTTTAGAAGGCACAAAAGAGAACAGTTTATGAATGACTGGAATTATAGCATAGTAGAAACATTTCAGTTGGAAAAGACCCCTAAGTTCATCGAGTCCAATTGCCAACCCAGCACCACCATGACCATTAAAACACGTCCCAGAGTGTGATGTCCACACATTTCTGGAACAATTTCAGGGGTGGTGACTCCACCACCTCCCTGGGAAGCCTGTTCCAATGCCTAGCCACTTTTTCAGGAAAGAATTTTTTCCTAATGTGCAAGCTAAAGCTCCCTTAGCACAGTCTTAGATTTTCTACCTTTTGAGTTCCAAACTGACACAAGAACTGTCTTGTAGAAGCAATATCTACTGCCAGAGACAGGCAAGAAAGTTTTGCAGCTCACCCATGTCCTTAGAGGTGAACCTTCCTATGGCCACTGCCAACCCTCCCGGTTAAAGCACTGCTGGGGATACCCTGGAAATACAGACATAACCACAGACTTCTCTAGGATGACCTGATGCTTACCACTAAGTACCTGCATAAGCCTTGACAAGGTCTGGGGCTTAAGGAGATTTCAGAGCCAACAGCTCTATTCTGCTGAGAAAATGGCATTTGGGAAGGAAAAATTCAGCAGTGTGGGTAGCAGGGGGATGTTTGTGGCCATCAGATTCCATGAGCCGAGGGGAACGTGTGCTGTTGAAGTATTCCAGGTCAACCAGTATTTTACATGCAAAATACCACTGGCAGCATTTTAGTGCTTCTTTTTTGATGATACAGCCTAAAATCAACTTGATTTTCAGGAAAAAACTTACTATATTAAAAGGATTTTATCTTTTTATAAGGTCTCAGCATACTCAGAAGCATAAATATATGTAGCAGTTTGCCAACTTAAAAATTAAATATAGTGGTTTTTATCAGGTTGGATTCAACCCAAAACCTCAAGTTTGACTACCCCAAACTCTGAGAAAGTTAAAGATACTGTATTTAATGTTAAAGCCCCATATCACTTCTGCTTTATTTTTATTTAATACTGAGCAATGTTCCACTAATGAGGTCTCTCTTGGACATCCAAGCTTAAAGCATAAAGTTTCCTCTTCTGTCTGCAAGCAGAGGCTCTGCCAGTGCAGAGCTGCCTGTAAATTAAGGTCTGAACAAGAGAAGGGCAAGGAGCACAAAAGGCAGGGAGAAAAGAATATTTTATTTTGTTGGCAGTTTGTTGGGGTTTCCTTTAGAAACAGCAAAATTTTACATCTCTGAAATGTTTACATACAGATTGTGATCTCAAATGCCAAGTTTGAGTGTGGATTGAATTGCTTTTTCCAAGTTACACGCCATGAAAAACAAACTTTTGTAACAGAAGCAGTCCTACATTCAGCTCCATGGATCAGGTTATTTTAGCAGCATCCTTGCAGGCAAGCCCCTGCTTTTTCCAATAAACATTCCCAATTTCAGACATTCTCTTCCTAAACGTGGTGTTTAAAGAGGTAAGGTTCTGATTAGTGACTCTGAACTCCAGTTCTATGTTCAGGTTAAACCATGTGGTGCTGAGGGACCGGGGTGGTGCTGAGGGATATAGTTTAGCAGTGGACCTGGCAATACTGGGTAAACAGTTGGATGATCTGAAAAGTCTCTTCCAGACAAAATTATTCCACGATTCTATGATTCTATGAATAAAGCATTTCCACTTCTTGCTGTCTACTGTCCCTCAAACTGCTTTGTTCCGTGTGGAGTTAGGGACAATCTGTGCCCACAAGCTAAACAAAGAGAAGCATTTATAGAATGTGTGGAAATGAGAAATGAGTTAAGCCACAACTTTCAAAGTAGCACTCAGTTCACATAAGTTTTATCAACAGATGGACATGATGGCTCATAACTCATCACAGAATCATAAGATCATAGAAATGTTTGGGTTGGAAGAGATCATAAAAATTATGAAGTCCAATTGCTAATTCAGCACTGCCATGTCACCACTAAATCATGTCTCTCAGCACCACATCTATGCAGCTTTTAAGTCCCTCCAGGAATGAGGACTCCACCACTTCCCTTTGTATGTCTCTGCAAACTGTGAAATGACTGAGCTGAGAAGTCAAATCACTGAATAGTTAGTTCTGTTGCAGCTCAAACCAGTACATGAACATAAGCCAAGGTATTTTCATTCTTTCCTGTTAAACAAGCATTGTACAAAGTTGCAGTGTTTCTTCTGGTTGTGAAATGACAGCTCAAAACCACGTTGATGTTACAGACAATGGACACTCAAGAGAGCAGTGTGGTCAGATGGCATCTGCGTTCCAGAAATGTGTGGACATGACACTTTGGGACATGGTTTAATGGCCGTGTTGGTCTTAGGTTGGCAGTTGGACCCCATGAAGGGAGGTTGTATCCAAGTGGGAGTCACTCTCTTCTCTCAGGCAAACAGCAATAGAACAAGGGGACACAGTCTCAAGTTGTGCAAGGAGAGGTATAGGCTGGATGTTAGGAGGAAGTTGTTGCCAGAGAGAGTGATTGGCATTGGAATGGGCTGCTCAGGGAGGTGATAGAGTCACCACCCCTGGAGGTGTTGAAGAAAAGCCTGGATGAGGCACTTAGTGCCATGGTCTAGATGACTGGATAGGGCAGAGTGGTGCTAGGTTGGACTGGATGATCTTGGAGGTCTCTTCCAAGCTGGTTAATTCTATGATTCTTGATTCTGTGATCCTAAAAGTCTCTTACAACTAAAAACTTCTATTATTCTATGATCTTCTACTTCTGAGAGCACCGTTCCTCATACACACACCTCTATGCTGTGTTATGTCATGTGGAGGTACACAGCTAACTCTGACAGCAAACCAAAGCTCAGGGCCGCAGAGAATGCCAGCATGGTGGGCATTCAAGAGATCTCTGGAGACCATCCAGTCCAATTCCCCTGCTAAAGCAGAGTCACCCAGAGCATGTTTCCCAGGATCACAATGTCCATGTCAGTTTGGAAACTCTCCAGAAAGGGAGACTCCCACAAACTTTCTGGGCAGCCTGGTCCAACAACCTCTCTGCACAGCCTTGCAGACCACAAAACACAGTGTTAGCAGCATCTCCACCCAGAGACCTCACTGCACGGAACATTTAGTGGCATCTTTCTGTCGTGTCAATGTCAGGAATTGTATTTCTGATCCTGAAGTTTGCTTTCAGCATTATTGATCATGCAATCTTGTTCTATGACCTGGAACATGTCTGTCAACAGCCTTTCTTAGGCTTTACAATATCCAAAGTCACAAAGGAAAGTCACTGTCATGAGCTTGGGGAGAAGCCATGCTTTATAGCTACTCCAGTGTGCTAAAGCACATTAGATTTTCCCCCTTGCCAATCTTTACTTATTTACTTTGGTGATGTTAAATAATCTGAACACAGAGAGTGCAGATTGATTGTCAGGCTCATGGCACCTAGTTAAGGTTTACTTGGAGCAGCACAGGCACTGTCCTCTTTACAGGTAAGCCTAGGCACAGTGTGGCACAGACACCCAGACTCGGTCCCACCTCCTTTCTTTCTGACATCATCATGAAGGTCTGATACGATAGAAATTGGGCAAAGGAAGAAAGGATTAAATACGGTTAAACAACAAACTCCATCACTTCTATAAGCGTTTGTACCTCCTTGCGTTTTGAAGCCAAATAAGGCTTAGGCAAAGATATCTCCCTTCCTTCTACAAGCTCCTCATAAATTTTAAAGAAAAAACAAAAGAAAAAGGTTCTGCTTGTCTCAAAATCTTCTTCTACAACAGTCTCTTGGCAGGCCAGATTTATACAGGCCTTCATATTTAACTACAGGAGTTGATACCATCCAGCTAGAACAAGAAATTACAATTAATGTCTTTAATTACATGGCTTATTGTGATAGCTTGGGTATCCTTGGGCTTCTCCCCCGCTGCGGCCCACAGACAGCCGTGGCCAAGCGCGCTTACT
>WAAF01005138.1:166998-185138 GCA_013400475.1 Tricholaema leucomelas | reverse complement strand
CAGCTCTGCTATGAGGACAGGCTGAGAGAGTTGGGGCTCTGCAGCCTGGAGAGGAGAAGGCTTCGAGGAGACCTTAGAGTGGCTTTCCAGTATCTGAAGGGAGCCTACAGGAAGGCTGGGGAGGGACTATTGACAAGGTCTGGTAATGTCAGGATGAGGGGGAATGGGTTTAAACTGTCAGAGAGGAGATTTGGACTGGATGTTAGGAGGAAGTTCTTTACAGTGAGGGTGGTAAGGCACTGGAACAGATTGCCCAGGGAGGTTGTGGATGCTTCCTCCCTGGAGGCATTTAAGGCCAGGCTGGATGAGGCCTTGAGCAAGCTGCTCTAGTGGGAGGTGTCCCTGCCTATGGCAGGGGGTTGGAGCTGGATGATCCTTGGGGTTCCTTCCAACCTAAACCATTCTGTGATTCTATGATTCTTTGGTGCTTAGTGCAATAAAGTTTTAGGTTCAACTGTACTGCATGTAAGTATCAGCAATAGCAGTAAATAATAATAATATTCTCCACACAGCAGCAAGATCCGACTTGCTTCAACAAAAAAAAAATGCTTGTGTCAGCCATAGATCACATATGGACCATGAATTCATTTGGAATCAGGCATGTGAGAGGTTCTCAGTCCCTGGTATGTGTAGACAACACAAGCCCCATTAACCCCACCACAGGTCTAAAAAAGATTCATGAAGTCCTTCTTTTTCTTTTATATTCTTTTTAAGTTGGGGTGTTATTAATGAAGGTAGGTCAAAAAAACCTATCCAGAGCCCATATTTTTGCAGTTTGCTGCTGTCCACTTGTCTAACATGCATGATGTCTCCATCCAACCATGCCTGCTGACCAAGTTTCCAGGAGGTGTTTAGGGAGCTTCAGGGCTGGGGATAAAAATGGCAATCATATGGGTGTAACTTAGAATACAGGAAACCACTTTGTTAGTAGAAGCATAACATTATCCAGAGGTCACTAAAGGTGTTGTGCTACTAGGAAGGACAAGCAGCAAAGAAGCAGCAGTGGACATGCAGCTTTTCTGCCTTCATTTGGCCTCTCTTGCAGCTTCTGCTCAAGTCTCTGCTCCAAATTCATTTGCTTATCCCTCTGTTCAAGCCTCTGACCTGCTGATTTGTTTATTTTTGCTGTTGATTCACCCATCTGCTAATGTTTGTTTTGTCATTTGTTTACTTCAAGTTAATGTTTCTTTGATTTTATTGCGGAGCGCTATGAGGTCCTAAATGATATGGGCATGGATAAAAATAAATGATGGTTATTTATCATTATTATTATTGCACTTGGCCAGGCCTTTACCTCACCAAAGTTACCACTGTCTTTGGGGGCCTCTGAGGTTTTATTTTTAATCTAGGGGAGATTTCTAATTTCTAGGATATATTCTTAATAATGGGCTGCCTAAAAAACCTCTGTTATTAGTGTTCCTCAGCATATGATGAGACATGTTAAGGTAGACAGGTAGGAAAAACACTCAACCTCCTAAATCTGACTTTCCAATGCAGTGTCAGATCCTTTTGACCATTTTAACCTGAAAGGAGATTGTAGTGAAGTGAATGCTGATCTCTTCTCCCTAGCATCAAGTGATAAAATGGAAGGAAGTGGCTTGAAATTACATCAGGGGAGGGTGATTAGACATTAGGAAAAGTTCCTTTCCTGAAAGAGTGGTCAGGCATTGGATCAGGCTGCCTAAAGAACCGACACAGTTACCACCCATGCAGTATTCAAAACAACATGCAGACATGGCACACTAGAACATGATTTAATGGCCATGTTGGTCTTGAGTTGACACTTGGTCTCCATGATGTTAAAGGCCTTTTCCAAGTGAAACAGTTCTGTGATCCTACTGAAACAAAAAACAAAACCAAAAAAAAAGAAGTGCAAATACACATGAAATCTGGGGGAGACTTGTAGAAATTTAAGCTGTCCCAAATAAAGTGGGAAAGAGGGGGCAATGCTTTAAGTACCCACCTGGCACAGGAAAATGGAAGAAGGTCAACCAAGTTAATCTTCCCCTATTTCCTCCACTCCTTGCACAAAACCTCCAGGCTGAATGGTCATTAGGAACCATATAATTGACTCATCCCCAGGATTTCCTTTTTGTGTTCTGAATTATGGGCAGATTTTCCACATTCTTCTTTGGGCTTTTTTTTGTTTTCTTTTCTTTTTTTTTTCTTCCCTTTCTTTCATTCATTCTTCTTTCTTTCATTCTTTCATTCTTTCTTAATCTTAAACATTTGAAGCATCGAAACAGCAGGAATCCTTCATCTACAGGTAGAAGCTTTGTCCTATTAGCGAGAACATAAGAGCCATTTCTAATTCAGGACACTGCTACAACATATTCCCCAGCACCATTAAAATCTGCTGATTAACCAATGGACCAATGGATCTCTGTGTGCTATACAGCTGTCACATCAGATGTTTTCTCTGCTACAATCGGTGTGTAATTTTGCTGGGTTTAAGTGCAGAAGAGGGGAATTTCCTCGTGATGGTACAAATAATTCATCATGGGCTATGGCTCAAGATTGTTATGAGAGAAAGAAATATCTCACAGTTATACTGTAGTTCATCCTACACCTGACAAGAGAGTGTTTGGCACATACAGTGGAAGCTTGATAAAATGGTTTAAAATCAGACACCAAAAAAAAGAATTGCAAAAGAAATTCTTTCTCAAAATCACTTTGTGCTGAATTATTTCTTTTTCACTCGGAAGCCCTGTTAATATACAGAGTGCGTCGGAGCTCTGCTCTTAAATGTGGGCAAAAGAAACAGCATAATCACTCACTTCACAGAGAGATGCCTTCGTTGGGGTTGGGGTTTTTCTCAGGTTGTTTGGGTTTGTTGGGTTTTGGTTTTGGTTTTTTTTTTTTTTGGTGTTTTGCTGTTCCAAACTGATTTTAAAACCAGGGAGAAGCATGTCCTATAGCAAACAGTACA
The DNA here is from genome assembly GCA_013400475.1 of Tricholaema leucomelas. Taxonomy (NCBI): domain Eukaryota; kingdom Metazoa; phylum Chordata; class Aves; order Piciformes; family Lybiidae; genus Tricholaema lacrymosa; species Tricholaema leucomelas. The sequence continues at coordinate 182,209 of WAAF01005138.1, read as the reverse complement.
AAACAAATGTCGCTAGCTTTGCTTCATTATGTGGTACATTGTAGTTTTATGCATGTACGCTGTGTGAACAAGAGGGTTAAAAGTTAAACAGTAGCCTAGGGCTAGCACACTTGCAAGCTGAACAGGTACAAAATAGGCTTTTGTTGCTTTCAAACTATTACTGTATGTCTTTAGCAGAAACTAACAGAACCGGGCATCATTGTGCAAAAATGTATTTCCTGGCAGTCTCAGGTATTGTGGAATGGGGCTGGTTTAATGGCTGAAATGCCCATATGACCTTTAATCCCCCGTCGTAAATTTGTCAGTGTCTGGAAACTGGCAGGATATCATTCCTAATGAGGCTAGTTTTTAGGACTTTGTGTTATCAAGAGTAAGGCAGAAGGTAACCTCACGTGAATTGGAGGGTGCTAGTATTGGTAAATCATGAAAGGGAAATAAAAGAGAGAGCTGGGAGGAGAGCGTGGCGGCAGGTTCGCATAAAGTAACGCAGAAGCGGCGAAATGCGGCGAGCCCAGGTTATTCCATATTTCATACCATGATAAATAACTCCTCGTCATGTTTATGTATAATGAATTACAACCCAGCTACATTTACCTTAGTAACATTTTACAGAGGTTGTATTTTACTCCCAACTACCAATTATGTCATCATCCTGGCATTTACCTGGACGTAATGATACACAGCAAACCCATTCTTGTAACATAACTCATCGCTTAAAAGTGTTTGTAAAGCCATACGGCATCCTATAGACTCATAATGACTTGGAGATCGCTATTAAATTTTACAGATTAAAGTTTACTAAACCTTAAAGTCCTGCACCGCTTCCAATATTTCTTATTAATCCTAAAGGAAAAGATGCTCAGCTATTTAAATGTCAAAAACTAATGTAACCCCCTCTAAAAACACAAAGAAACAAGCCAAGCCGGGGGAAAGAGACTTGCTAAACAAAGGCACATGAAAACATAACTAACCTGCAACTTCGGTATTAAGCCGACCATGAATTTCAGTGGTTTGTTTGACTCATCATGGGAAGTTCCTGGATCCATCGTTGTTATTTCTTTGGAGAATAAGCTGAGAAGGGCAGATCCGCTTCAGTACAGGTTTTATTTCTGCAGAACTCAAAAAGCTGGGGCAGAAGTATCCCACTGTAACATTATCATCTTACATTTATTCAATTTAATCTGGGTTTGAGAAGGATAGCATATAGATCTTTTTATAAGCTTGTAAGGTCACCAAATTTAAATTAAAGTGACCTCTTTTAAAGCACATTAATAAAAGTACTGTGTGGAGGGAAATTTAATATGAATGGTTAAAATGCATGGAATTCAGATTTTACTGTCAAACAGCTCAATTAAACAAATTGAATTTTTAAGCAACAAAAGGGAATTGAATCAAATTAGAAACAGAGTGGGATCTGAAATGTGGACATTTATGAGTGATAGTCGCAGGGCCCTCCAGCACTGAGTTTTCTTTATTTGTTGCCTCAGCAGTTAGAGGGGTTGGCAGGCTGCAACACAAAAGGATAAAAATGTTCACCATCGAAACACAGTTTTTGGCTCCCAATAAATCATCTGTCACTTCATCACAGCCCAGTAGATAATGAGCAATAAAGTTTTCACACTCAGGCAATGAGGAAGCAGACACAAGAAATACAGCTAAAGCTGCTGTCTTTCTTCTCTGAAAATGCAAGGTGCTTTGTATAATAAATGACCTCGGGATTTCTGGAAAAGAATAATTCCAGCCTCAGTAAAATAACCTATTTGAGGCACTCGGGAAAGGGGGAAGGAAAAAAGAAAAAAAAGGCAAAATCTAATAACATTATTTAGTTCCTTTAATGAAAGAAATAATCACATTACATATATGAGCTACAGCCATCTATAACAGGAAGAGATTCCAGGGTATTACCTCTGAAGTTGTCTCTCTCTACTGCCAGCAAAGCACATTGCTGAAAATACAATAAAGCTGCACAATAATTTGAAGTGTGGTTGTTTGCAGAGATTCTGGAGACATTTGTGTTTGGAGCCTGATCCTGGCAGGTTTCTTCCAACAGCAGCTCCCCAGCAAGGCTGGATTCCTGGCATGTCCCTAAGGACACCAGGAAGGACCTTTGAGAGTGTCCCAGGAATAAAATGCAACATCATCAGGCCAAATTAATTACAGGTCTTGTCTGGACCTGGAAATACTTTTAAGTGGTTGTTCTCATAGTCATTTTCCTTACTCTGATTCTATCTATCTGCTGTATTGACCTGGAAATTCTTTTAGGTGGCTTTTTTTTTACTAATAGTCCTTCTTACTCTGTTACCCTCTAACTGCTGTCTTGGCCTGGAAATGATCTTAATTGTTATTTGGGTTGTGGTTTTTTTTTAACAGTATATATCTGATACTGTCTAATTGTTGTTTAGTGAATATTTTGCAGTCATTACGCCACAACCTGACCAAAAAAATGCTGCTCTCAAGTTCATAATCCCTTCTTTTTGCTGCTTTTAATCTGAAATTTCAGCTTGCTGGTAGCGCTAAGCACACTCATAATCCAAAATTCACACCAAAGACATTTCATCAAGGATATCTGGGATGGCTACATGCAACGTCTAGTTCACATGCTAAATATATCAGTCAAAAGGTAACAAAGCAGCCCTTAAACCATAAAAATTCACATTTTTACTTTATATCAGCATTTGAAGGGATTTGAAGTATAACAATATCAGATCTTCTTGTCATATGCAAATGACAACATATTTGCATAATGTGTCAAGGTAGAAAAATGCAAATAAACTTTGGTAAAGTCTGTATTTTTGTCACTCTCTTTATAGCTAATTAGTGACTTGAAAGGAAATGTAGAGATCCTCTTCTCTGAACTGTATGTCAGCTAAAAAATAAAAGGCATTGAAGCCTGCTTATTTCTAGACCACTTAAGATGAACAATTAACATCTCCGTTTCGTTGAGCTCCTTAAACTGATCCATCGCCATAAAGGTTGTTTGTCAGCTTCTGAAGTTGAATATGAAGACGCAGGCCTGCTAGAACAAAGGTCACACAAATGTAAATGAAAGAGGCCATTTTCTGCCATCAAAATGGTGTAAATCCAAGCAAGCTGAGATAAACGAAACCTTGGATTTACCCCAACGTCCTATGAAGCAGAACCAGGCTCCAAACCCCTACACGGATGGACCTTGGCAGCGATAAAATATGTGAAAGAGTTTTTTTTCAGCTGTGCAAAACCTTCCTTAGTCGATGATGAGGTCTTAATACTCAGTGTGAAGGTTTACACTGTATTCCTTCTATAATATTGGGGCTGTATTATTTATACCTACTGTAGCCATGCCATGGAATACATGAGTAGAGTTTGTTTAGCAACAGAGTGAAAAAATATTTGCTACAGGGGCAGTCTGGCAATATTGCTTGTTAAGGCATGCTATTTGTAAGCAAATTTATATGAAAAGTATGCAATGTCTAATACTAAACTACTCCAGCCCCAGACTGAAGGGTGATTTTACAAACGTCCTGCAGCACTCAATCATTCCTTCATTTTAATGTCTTTATTTTATGATTTTGTTGATGAAATACTACTTACCCAGTGCTCAAAATTCCTTTTAGGCTGCAGGCACTGGCTAGTTGACACGGCAAGCCATATTTTACAGCTATATATTTCAGCTTTCTCTGTCCAAGTTGGAGGACACAGTAGCCAAGATGGTTTTTCATAGCAGAAATATATTTTCATATTTATTTATTGATTTGACTAATGTATCTATTTTTCAATTCACATGCTTATGTTTCAATCCATTAAAGTGATTCATGGTCAAATAATATGTTATTGCAAGTACAAAGAGGAGATAAAACCACTGTACGCTGGCTATAGCACAAGAATAAAAATAATACAAATCCATTGCAGGATTAAATATAGGTTTTAATCCCCAAACGATCAGGAGCAAACTGATGTTTTTAATTACTTTTTTTTTCTTTAAAACAAGTTGGATTTTGTTGTTGTTGTTGTGTTTTGTTTTGAGTAAAATGCAATTACCGATTTAATTACAGGACTTTGACCTGCAGGAGTGAGTCCAGAGGAGAGCCACAAAGATGACCAGAGGGCTGGAGCAGCTCTGTGAGGACAGGCTATGAGAGTTGGGGCTCTTCAGCCTGGAGAAGAGAAGGCTTCAAGGAGACCTTATAGTAGCTTTCCAGTACGTGAAGGGGGCCTACAGGAAGGCTTGGGAGGGACTATTGACAAGGTCTTGTAGTGACAGGATGAGGAGTAATGGGTTTAAACTGGAAGAAGGGAGATTGAACTAGATGTTACAAGGTAGTTCTTTACAGTGAGGGTGGTGAGACACTGGCACAGGTCCCCCAGGGAGATTATGACTGCTCCCTCCCTGGAGTTGTTCAAGGCCAGGCTGGATGAGGCCTTGAGCAGCCTGCTCTAGTGGGAGGTTTCCCTGCCTATGGCAGGGGGTTGGAGCTGGATGATCCTTGAGGTCCCTTCCAACCGAAACCATTTTATGATAAGTTCTTGGGAATAATTCTGACCCAACCTAAGTGCTCGGTGTAAAACTAACACAAAGCATCAAATTACTACCAAAATAATAATCATAAAGATATTTTTAAAAGCTTTTAATTGATTAAAATGAGAACTAAGTGGCAACTTGCAAAGTAATGTTCTACCTGTCACTTTTAGGTCAGGGTTGGTGTGGCGGTAGCCTGAAATTGCAGTTGTGATGGCTGGTGATTGTCTCTTGCTGGGCTTGGTCCAGTTTTATGGAGGTAGCCCAAAATAAAAAGCCAACAAAGTTAAAACCCAAACAACCAAAGAAGACCATGTGGAAGAGCAGCACCACAGGGCATCTCAGCCTCCAGCACAGACCCTAGCCTCACCCTTGCACAGTACCGTTGTGCTAGTTTGAGCCTAGCTAGAATGTTTTGGTGAGAAGGACTAGATTACAGGCTGTGGAAGGAAAACAAGGCTGATGTCTACCTCACTCACAGGCTTGCTGAGATGTATAAAAATAAAAATCCAAACATAGATAAGGGAGTCTCACTTCTCCTGTCGGAGAGCTCCGAGCTTCATCTCTCTCTCTAACCTCACCCTCCATTTCTCTGCCATCTCTCTGTTTAATCCACTTTGCTTCCTCACCCCCTGCCTGAACCTCCATTCTTCTTTGGGACTGGGGTAAGGTTGAGAGGGGTGAGAGAAGGTGGAAGGGTGGTTGGGAGCCCCTCCTGGGGACTCAGGTTTCTGGGAGGGCTGTTGTGTTTCTGTATTACCTTTTACCTTGTATGTTTCTGCCTATAACTGTATATACTGTAAATACCTGTTTGTATATTGAGCTAAGCTGTAAATATAAGCTGCATTCAAATTTCTAGTCTGAGTGATTTCCAAAGTGGGGAGGAGGAAGGGGAAACACCCAAACCATCACAACCATGACATGTTTCTGACAGTTTTTCTAACCAAAAAAAATATTACTTTTCCTTCTGTCCTTCCCTCCTGAACTCTGAAACTTTATGGCAAGCAAAAGCAACACCAGAAGATGCCTTGGGGGCTGGCTGAAGAGGGATGCTGCCTCTTCACACAGAGGTTATCGTGCCTGCTGCCCAGGCACAGGAGCCAGGTTCAGCTGTGGGATCATCTGCCATGTAAACATGAATTTGTCATGTCAGGGTCAGGAGGACAGAACCTTACTGATGCCATGCTCCTCTCAGACCACTTGTTTCAGTCTGAAGAACTTAGCCATTGTGGGGTTTTGTGCTCAGAAAGGATCATTTATTCATGAAGGTGCAGAGCTAGAAAATATTTTGCTTTTTCCAGAAGAAATCTTATGTGTTTTTCATACTGATACCTGAAATTAATGTATCAGCATGTAACTATCAGATGTCACCCCCTGAAGCCCTGACAACTAAATTTTCCTCCAGATTAAGTCATCTGCGTTGCAGTTGATAGGGTTATACATCAAAAATATCACTCATGCCCATCTCTCATGTCCATGTCTTGCACGGACAGTCACTTATCACAGGATAACAGAATCAGAATATTTGGGATTAGAAAAGACCTTTCAGGGTCATCTAGTTGAACCTTCAGCAGCCAGCAGCAACACCCACAACTAGAGCAGGTTGCTTATATCCCCAGACAACCTGACCTGGAATGCTTCTTGGGATGGAGCATATCCCACCTCTCTGGGTAATCTGGGCAATGTTTCATCACCTTCAGTGTAAAACAAATTCTTTCTTCCATCTAGTTTAAGTCTCCCATTTAGTTTAAACCATCATCCCTTCTCCTAGGACAACAGGACAAAAAGTCTGTTCCCAGCTTTCTGATCAGCCCCCTCAAGTACACAAGGTCTCCCCAGAACCTTCTCTTCTCCACTCTGAAAGAAGAAAAAGGTTTTGCTTACAGGAAACAAACTTCACCAATAAGCAATGTACCCAAGACAGGCTTCTGGATCCAGTATCTCTAGAATTTTATATGAAAATCAGAGGCAAAGCCTTAGCTTTATCATCAGGTTTCAGCCATGTGGATGGTAACAAACCAAACATTTCTAGAGGAAGGGGAGAATTGTTGAATGTTCCAAGCCTGAGAAACTGGAAAGAGGACTTGTACTGGAAGACTCAGAAGTCACTCAATGTCCTCTGTCTCAATTCACACTTCCAAGAGTCTGTTAATTATGTATCAGTAATCACTCTGGGGAAAAAAAATCTCCAGGTATGGGAGAATTTTCCACGGCCTAAGAGACCTTACGGTGGCCTCTCAGTACCTTAGAGGGGCTGGAACTAAACTATAGTCTGGACCCCGACACTGCTGGGCTGGAACCAAACTATAGTCCAGCCCCCAACAGTGCTGGTCTGGAACTAAACTATAGTCTGACCCCTGACACTGCTGGGCTGGAACAAAACTATAATCCAGCCCCCAACAGTGCTGGGCTGGAACCAAACTATAATCCAGCCCCCAACAGTGCTGGGCTGGAACTAAACTATAGTCTGACCCCCGACACTGCTGGGCTGGAACCAAACTATAGTCCGGCCCCCGACACTGCTGGGGTAGTCTTGCTCACCTTTATTTGGGCAAGACACCAATAAGTACCTAAACATCTGTGGGTACCCGTTTATCACTTTGGGAGGGGAGGGACATAATGGCCCAACCTTCTGTTTTCTCCCCTGCCCTTGCTTCCCCCATCAGCAGAAGGGTGGTGCAAGCCAGGACATCTAATAGGCCTATTAGCCTTCCACAACAGGGTGGTGAAATACTGGCCCAGATTGCTCATAGAGGTGGTAGGTGTCCCCTCCCTCTAATTGTTACCGTTCAGGTTCTCCAGGGCTGTGAGAAACTTGTTCTAGTTACAGATGTCCCTGCTGACTGCAGAGGGTTTGGACAAGATAACCTTTACAGGTCCCTTCCAACCCAAACCATTCTGCGATTCCATGATCCCTGGAGGAATAAAACAACAGAAAAAGAAGCAAGAGAGAGAAAAGGGATGCTTTTCATTCTCTTCTCTGCACTGAAAACAAAAGAAAAGCAAAGGCATATCAAATGAGGTTTAAGGAGTCATTTTAGAGGGAGTTTGAAACAAGCTGCTGTTAATGGCAAAGACAAAAAGGAATAAAAACCCCAATAGCCCTAAATTTCCTGAAAAAAAGGCAAGATAATAAGCCTGAGAAAGAGCTGAAACTGAAATGTAAAGGGCAGAAAAGTAGGCCCACAGAGAGGGAAGATGCAGAGCCCACAGCGAACACGTGGGGTGACATCCTCATTTATACTCCAACACTTTTACACTTATTGCAAGGCCCTTGATGGCTCAGTAATTATAGCTCAACCATGGGAAATATCCCCCATGCAGGATCCGAGGACACTGTAGAAATAACTGGAAGCAGGGACGCAGAGGGGGACCTGGGAGGACATGGTAGTGGGCAGGAGGGCAGAGAACATCGACATGGGGAACCTACCATAATTCACACAGGTTTCCAGAACTGCCTAAACTGCACCATTCCATTTCTGCACCCTAACTCAGGGAGAACAGAAAGGTAGTTTAAAGTCACCTTAGGTCCCCCAGGGAAGCAGGAGCACAGAAGGCTGTCAATGTGTTGAGGTAGAGCAGCTGAGAGGCTCTGGAGAGAGAGAGCTAAATGAATAGAAACTTGTTAAATGATGTGAGTTAATGAGAGCATTTTAGAATTAACCAGCTTCCATGACTTTAAATAAAACCCCAATGTCATTTTAAATTAGATTTTGTACATTTTTAAGACCATTATTTATTTATTTAGTTTCCACAAGGTACATCGGTGGGGAAAATGGAAGCGTTACAATTTAATCTCCTCAACCCACTAGTGGTCAAATACTGGTGCTGCTTCTTCTCAATGAGTTTGGGAACATGGGGACAGTGAAAACAACCAAGAAATGGACAAGGAATTTACTGAGAGATGAGGTAGTTGCTCTCCTATGCACCAGTTTGTAAGACAATCATAGAATCATAGAATCAACCAGGTTGGAAGAGACCTCCAAGATCATCCAGTCCAACCTAGCACCCAGCCCTAGCCAGTCAACCAGACCATGGCACTAAGTGCCTCATCCAGGCTTTTCTTGAACACCTCCAGGGACGGTGACTCCACCACCTCCCTGGGCAGCCCATTATGATGAAGCCTACAGCCAAGAGAGGCTGCAGGGCTGCAGCAAGAGCAGTGTGGCCAGCGGGGCAAGGGAGGGGATTCTCCCCCTTTACTCTGCTCTTGTCAGACCCCACCTGGAGTACTGTGTGCAGTTCTGGAGCCCCCAGCACAAGAAGGACATGGAACTGCTGGAGCGGGTCCAGAGGAGAGCCACGAAGATGATCAGAGGGCTGCAGCAGCTCTGCTATGAGGACAGGCTGAGAGAGTTGGGGCTCTTCAGCCTGGAGAAGAGAAGGCTTCGAGGAGACCTTAGAGTGGCTTTCCAGTATCTGAAGGGAGCCTACAGGAAGGCTGGGGAGGGACTATTGACAAGGTCTAGTAATGTCAGGACGAGGGGGAATGGGTTTAAGCTGGAGGAGGGGAGATTTAGACTGGATGTTAGGAGGAAGTTCTTTACAGTGAGGGTGGTAAGACACTGGCACAGGTTGCCCAGGGAGGTTGTGGATGCTTCCTCCCTGGAGGTGTTTAAGGCCAGGCTGGATGAGGCCTTGAGCAGCCTGCTCTAGTGGGAGGTGTCCCTGCCTATGGCAGGGGGTTGGAGCTGGATGATCCTTGAGGTCCCTTCCAACCTAAACCATTCTATGATTCTATGATTCTAAGAGTGAGAACATAAGTGACAGGACCAACATCCTCTGACCCTACAGTATCACATTGGTGACTTCAGCCTTCACCTCCAGTGAGGTTTTTGCGCAGCAGCTGAACACAGGCTGGCTTAGCAGCCGTACTCCTAGGTCAGCATTATGCTGTTGACTGGGACTCTCAACACAAACATGTCTTGATTGTTCATCACTTTCCTTGCCCTGCTTTCATGGCATTCAGCAGAGGTGAAGTGTCTGCAATTATTAATCATAAAATAAAATGGTATTATTATGTGTAATAGAAAAATAAAATTGTATTCATGTTATTCATTATTGATGGTGATGTAGGTCAACTGCTTCAGAAATTGTCTCCACCACCAGTCAGTGGAAGATGAGGAAACATGCTTCAAAGGAAAATCAAGTCAGCAAGCACCCTGCTTGGTCCCAGGTTAGCCTGGATGGTAACAAATTTCTGTCATCACACCTGTGTCATAAGCAGAAGATTTCTAGATATAATTTGGAAGGTAGTTTTCTGCACCAATTATACACTAGCAGCAACTATGCTTCCTTCAAATCACCTTACAACACAAATGGTCCAGTGGGGTAGACACTAACCTGGGACTCTGATGGCTAAGGTTCAAATTTCTTTTTTTCTGTGACATGCTCCTGGAGAGCCTCATATTTGATTAACTCTTAAATTTTCATTCAATTCCATTTTAAGATCTTCTGAATGTATTTTCCTCTTGCTTTATTTGTTACTTGTGGGTACAAACTGGGGATGCTGACACCACCAGACTCACAAGAGCAATGTGAAATTAAAGATTATGATGATGCCCCTGACCCTACAGTAATAGATGCTATAAAAACATTTTAGTCAAATATAATTAATGTTGTTCACCAATTGGATTCTACAACACTTCACAGTCTGTTGATTCACTTTGTTAGGAAAGAAAAAGCCCGGGAAGGTGATGGGTCAGCAGAGCCATTCCTGCAGTGGGGTGGTGTCTGGTCCAGATGTGAGCAAGGATGTTTAACCAAGGACAAGATACAGCTGCCAGGGATAGGCAGGGAGATTCCCCCAAGATATGCCTAGATCATACCTGGTTTTATGATGCATAAGCACCTCAAATACACACAAGCTTGGAGAAAAGAAAGAATCATAGAGTCATGAATCATAGAATCAACCAGGTTGGAAGAGACCTCCAAGATCATCCAGTCCAACCTAGCACCCAGCCCTAGCCAGTCATCTAGACCATGGAACTAAGTGCCTCATCCAGGCTTTTCTTGAACACCTCCAGGGATGGTGACTCCACCACCTCCCTGGGCAGCCCATTCCAATGCCAATCACTCTCTGTGCCAACAACTTCCTCCTAACATCCAGCCTAGACTTCCCCCGGCACAACTTGAGGCTGTGTCGCCTTGTTCTATTGCTGGTTGTCTGGGAGAAGAGACCAACCCCCACCCAAAGAAACCACTTTGGGCAAGAACCTGGCATCACAGGATAGAATAATAGAACCACAGAATGCTTTCTGTTGGGAGGGACCTTTAAAGGTCACAGAAGCTCAGAATCACAGAGCTTTAGAGGCTGGATCTCCAGAGATCATTGAGTCCAACTCCCCTCTCAAGGCAGGATCACCTAGGGCAGGTAGCACAGTGTGCTAGTTTGAAGCTAGCTAGAATGTTTTGGTGAGAAGAACTAGATCATAGGCTGAGAAATGAAAACAATGGTGAGGTCTACTTCGCTCACAGTCTTGCTGAGATGTGTACAAAGGAAAAGCAAAACATTAGATAAGGTCACTTTGCTCTGCACTTCATGCTGGGCTGTTCTCTTCTGCTTTGTCTGCTGGGGAGAGCTGAGGCTGCTGGCTGAACTCCATCTTGCTTTCTAACCTCACCCTCCATTTGCTTTGGCTGATTTCACCTTTGCTTCTTAATCCTCTTGGCCGAACCTCCATTCTTCCTTGGGACTGGGGTAAGGTTGAGAGGGTTAGGGGGAAGGTGAGGGGTGGTTGAGAGCCCCTCCTGGGGACTCAGGTTTCTGGGAGGGGAGTTGTGTCTGTATTACCTTTTTACCTTGTATATTTCTATATATATCTGTATATACATCTGTATATACTGTAAATATCTGCTTGTAAATTGTGCCAGCTGTAAATATATGCTTCATTCAAATTTCTAGAGCTGACTGAGTCTAGTCTGGGTGATTTCTAAAGTTGGGGGGGGGGAAACACACCCAAACCATCACACACAGGAACACATGTAGGTGGGTTTTGAAAGTCTCCAGAGAAGGCCATCTAGTTCATCCTCCTAAACAAAGAGTCACCAAAGCCTGAGGGCAGATCCTGGGTGTTAAAGGTAAGGAGAGCAAAAATATTGGACTGCAATATGTGCATCTGGGAAATAAGCTGCAAACTGGTCACATGCTAGAAGGAGAAAGGAAGGGAAAAAAAGAAGGACTGGGTGGAAGACATGATAAACCCCAAGGCTGCTTCCCACATGCGTCAGCTTAGCGCCACAGTAAACTTAACACCAAGCCACAGTTTGAAAATTCACAGAGCTTTTATATGATAATTACTGTTATTATAACTGGCCCATGAAATAAACACCTCTCCCAATTATACAACATGCACAAGGCCCTTCAGAGACAGAAGTCTCACAAGAAGATTTGCTTCACAGCAGAACGACATGAAGTGAGAGAAGCCCAAGATGAATAATAATAATAATAATAACAATAGTATGGTACATATAATGTATGTTTTAATTAACTAAAGGTAATCAAATGAGGTTTGTCACGATTATATTAAGGTCAGGTCTCCGCATGGTTTCATCAACAACATATTAAGACAAGGGAGGTGATGCCAAATTGGGGTTTAAACCTAATCAACATAATTAAACAAAGCAAGAACATGTGTTGAGAGCTACACCCATTTTACTGATCTCTCTGTTTTAATTACTCTTGTAGAGTAAATATTAGTACCAAAATAACTCTTAATTAATTTTTTTTCCCATACAAACACAATCTTCTATTAATTTGCTGTTTTTGTGAAGCGGATCTACAATAGCGAAGTCTTTTGTAGTAGAAACCACTTCATAACTGTGCTCAAATTATGCTAAACAGCCTAAAATACATTCCAAAGTCTTGACATGCTGACTTCTGATGTGTGGGAAACGGGAAACTACACTGGCCTGAAAAAAAGAGCCCTGGGAAACCAGAAAAACAAACTCAGCAGAATTTAAACTGATTGGATGCTTCCTTGTAAGAAGTTCTTCATTTCTAAATACAACAACAACAACAACATAAAAATGTGGACATTGAAACGTGGTCAAGTTCTGAGTCAAATTAGAAAAACATGTTTTCTTAGGTTTCTGTCTTGCACTATTTGGCAGGCCTCAGACACTGGGGAAAGAGTTATGTCAGTAATGTTTTCAGAAGTGCCTAAATGGCTTCTCCATGGCTTGTGGTGAAATGGGGATTGGGCACTTAGATGTCCAGAAGACATGAGTTTGTAAGGGCTCACAAACTGCCCTTTAAAGGTGTGTAGAGAATCACAGAATTCCCAGCATGGTGAGGGGTGGAAGGGACCTCTGGAGATCATCCAGTGCGACACCTCAGCTAAAACACAGTCACCCGCAGCAGGCTGCCCAGGATCACGATGTCCAGGTTGTTTGGAAGATCTCCAGAGAAGGAGACTCCACAATCCCCCTGGGAAGCCTGCTGCAGGGCTTCAGCAACCTCAGAGCAAAGAATTTTTTCCTTATGTTTAGGTGGAACTACCTATGTTCCAGTTTGTGCCTGTTGCCTCTTGTCCTGTCACTGAGTCTGGCACCATCCTCTTACCCCACCACAGGCTCTTTAGCTCTCATCGAGTATTGAGGAGCCCCTCTCAGGCTGTTGAGCCTTCTCCAGGCTCAACAGCCCCAGATCTCTCTGTCTTTCCTCCTTACAGAGATATAGATACTTTCAAATACACTTAAGAGCTTTTAAAACTGACCTGAAGGAGATGACATCCCATTTTGATTAAAAATCTGTAGATGTTCTGGAAAGTATCACTCCTTTTAATGAAACTAATATCCACACCAGTGTCAGCCTGTTCTCTTGGGTGAAATTTCCTCCAGTTTAGCTGCATGAGTAAAACAATGCTCTTGTCAGACCCCACCTGGAGTACTGTGTGCAGTTCTGGAGCCCCCAACACAAGAAGGACATGGAACTGCTGGAGCCAGTCCAGAGGAGAGCCACGAAGATGATCAGAGGGCTGCAGCAGCTCTGCTGTGAGGACAGGCTGAGAGAGTTGGGGCTCTGCAGCCTGGAGAAGAGAAGGCTTCGAGGAGACCTTAGAGTGGCTTTGCAGTATCTGAAGGGAGCCTACAGGAAGGCTGGGGAGGGACTATTGACAAGGTCTGGTAATGTCAGGACGAGGGGGAATGGGTTTAAACTGGAAGAGGGGAGATTTAGACTGGATGTTAGGAGGAAGCTCTTTACGGTGAGGGTGGTAAGACACTGGCACAGGTTGCCCAGGGAGGTTGTGGATGCTTCCTCCCTGGAGGCGTTTAAGGCCAGGCTGGATGAGGCCTTGAGCAGCCTGCTCTAGTGGGAGGTGTCCCTGCCTATGGCAGGGGGTTGGAGCTGGATGATCCTTGAGGTCCCTTCCAACCTAAACCATTCTGTGATTCTATGGTTCCACCTCTGCTTCATTCTGCTGAGACAACACCTGTTTGAGGGTGCCAGAGGAGGCCACAACAACAGTGGGAGGGATGGAAGTCCTCTGCTGCAGGGACACACTGGGAGATTTGGAGTTGTTCAGCCTAGAGAAAAGAAAGCTCCAAGGAGACCTTATTGTGGCCTTTCTGCACTTATATGAGGCCTGTAAGTTGGATGGGGATAATCTTTCGATCAAGGGCTGTTGTAATGGGACAAGGGATGATGGTTTGAGACTCAAAGGGGGAGGTTTAGACTAGACAGACAGAGGAAAATTTTTATGGTGGGGATGGTGGAAAGTTGGCCCAGGTTGTCCAGAGACGTGGCAGATGTCCCATTCCTTTGAACCATTCCAGGTCACGTTGTTTGGGCCTCTGAGCTATCTGCTCTAGTCGAAGGTGTCCCTCCTCGCTGCAATGAAGGTGGACTACATGACCTCTAAAAGTCCTTTCCAACCCAATCCATTCTATGATTCTATGACATGCAACCCGAGGAAATATGAGTCCCCCTGGAAGCTGTGACTAGCAAATGGTGCAGTGATGTACCCTCTTTAGAAAGGCTAAGGCTGGAAATCAAATTTTCACTTACAAAGGAGTGTAACTGAAACATGCACTAGAGTGAGGGGTATTTCTGCCTCCTGTCCTGAATACATCATAGCAAGAGTTAAATTTAAGAGCAAAGTCACTAGAGCCACACACGAGGGTGAACCACAAAGCCCAACAAAGTACAACACTGCCAAACGCTGCCACGAGAAGGCTGGAAATCAAATTTTCACTTACAAAGGAGTCTAACTGAAATATACACTAGAGTGAGGGGTATTTCTGCCTCCTGTCCCAAATATATCATAGCAAGAGTTAAATTTAAGAGCACAAAGTCACTAGGGCCCCACACGAGGGTGAGCCACAAAGCCCAACAAAGTACACCACTGCCAAACACTGCCATGAGAAGGATGAGTTAAGAAGTCTTCCACTCCATCATGAAGAATTGTTCTCTAGAGTATCCACCAGTGGGGAAACGCTTAAAACACTTACCATATGTGGCTAAGAAGGGTCTAATTTGTCCATTTGGAAATTTTGCCTCTTTTGAAAGGCTAGTTAATTTAAAGTAATTTATTTCATAGGTGAAGCTTTGTTCAGAGTGGTTAATATATCACCCTTGGTTGCCCGAACAATTAGAAATTGTCACCAAAGAAAAATGTTGTAGTTCATGTAAATAACTATTTACCTAAAGGAAATGGGAATCCACAAGAGTCAGCACACTTTAATGAGCCATGACAATAGGAAGAAAAAAAAAAA
>WAAF01005138.1:102531-160247 GCA_013400475.1 Tricholaema leucomelas | reverse complement strand
CTACCTGAAGGGAGGCTGTAGCCAAGTGAGAGTTGGTCTCTTCTCCCAGGCAAACAGCAATAGAACAAGGGGACACAGCCTCAAGTTGTGCCAGGGATAGTATAGGCTGGATGTTAGGAGGAAGTTCTTCACAGAGTGATTGGCATTGGAATGGGCTGCCCAGGGAGGTGGCGGAGTCAGCGTCCCTGGACGTGTGCAAGAAAAGCCTGGATGAGGCACTTAGTGCCATGGTCTAGCTGACTGGCTAGGGCTGGGTGCTAGGTTGGACTGGATGATCTTGGAGGTCTCTTCCAACCTGGTTGATTCTATGATTCTATGATTCCTGTGACAGCATAAAGGACAAGAGATGCAAACAGAACACAGGCAGTTCCACCTTAACATAAGGACTTCCTTGATGTGAGAGTGATGGAACCCTGGAGTGAGCTGCCCAGAGAGGTTGTGGGGTCTCCTTCTCTGTAGACTTTCAAAATCCATCTGGATGTGTTTCTGTGTAACCTGTCCTAGGTGGCCCTGCTTTGGCAGAGGGGTTGGACTCAATGATCTCCAGTGGTCCCTTCCACCCTTACCACCCTATGACTGTCTCTACTTGAACTTCTTCATGGGTAAGACAGGTGAGAAGTAGGGTGATGCTTAGCAAAAAGTTTTGCTATTGAAATGTGAATAGAAAATAGCATTAAATATACAGCACAACCTCACAGAAATTCCAGTGCAAAGAAATACACTAAGAAAGCTCCAGAAAATATATCCAAAAACAAACATAGAAAGAAACAAAGAGAAATCAAGGCTGACCCTACCTACCTGGAGGAAACTTCATAAAGGCACACTCTGCTTATTTGATGCTGATTTTGTTGTTGTACCGAGAATTAATGAAGGCAAGCACTAATCACAGAATCGTTTGATTTGGAAAAGACCTCCAAGACCATCAAGTCCAACCAGCAACCTAGCACTACCATGGCCAGCAGTGTCCCAGAGTTTCATGTCTACATGTTTCTTGAACACCTCTAGGGACAGTCATGATTAAATCCATGGAATTATTTGAGGTCTTCTAATATTCACTGTGCATAGCACTCTGGGCTTTCTCCTTTGAAATATTTCTCATGGTGCCTTAAAATGTGTTCATTGAACGGGACCTGTTCCAACAGCCAGCAAATCCTGGTCATAAATTAAGGAACCACTTGTTTTAGAAATATCTCCTTGATCCATCGGCCATGGACACAGAGAGGAAGAATTTGGCACCAGGATGCCGAATATAAATTGCTATTTTGGAAGAATCTCTTACCAGTCCATGTCTGGAACCAGCATGCAAGAGGAATTCACCTGAAGTGGACAGAGCTATTCACTCTGGGATTAACTTGTTGCAGTTGCAAATGAATCATGAAAGCAGCTTTGGCAAACCTGAGCAGGGAGCCATGGTGGAACTGAAATAATGTATGTGAAAAACCTGAACTGGATTACCAGGCCATCTGGAATGCATTCGCTGTATGCATTAGGAGTAGTAGTTTCCTTGACAGAGGTTGTGAAATATTAGAATTCCTAATGGAAGAAATATGGTGGTGCAAAATGACACAAAAAATCACACAACCTCATTCCCTGACACGGAACAGTGAAAATGCGAATCTTTCTCTCAAGGGTACTCTATCAATCCTTTGCAAACAAGGCACTTCAGCAGGCAGAGGAGGAGGGGGGCTGACAGGGGTTAACCCTTCCGCACCACCACCACCGTGCTGGGCAGGAGACAGCTTTCCTCTGTGGAGAGGCTAAAAATTGGGAGAAATTATGACAACTGTGAATAAACACAGGAAGCCCCTCTGGAAATGGAGAGTACCTCCGGCACGGGCAGCCCAAAGAGTTGTCAGCCCCAGGGACACACTGCTCTCACTCTTGCGCTGTGCTGGGGTGATGTTCTCTCACTGCAAGGAGTGATGGAGGTGCTGGAACATGTTCAGCAAAGAGCAATGAAGATAGTGAAGGGTATGGAGAAACAGTCTTGTGAGGAGCAGCTGAGGGAACTGGGGTTATTTATTCTGGAGAAGGGGAGGTTGAGGGAAGACCTTCTGGCTCTCTGTAACTCCTATCTCACTCCATGTCCTTTTTTCAGGGCATTGTAGAGAGCAATGCGGTCTCCCCTCAGCCTTCTCTTCCCCATCTGCTCATCTCCAGGCCTGCTCTCCAGACACTTCACCAGCTTTGTTGCCCCCCTCTGGGCACACTCCAGCAACTCAGTGTCTTTCTTGGAGTGAGAGCCCCAACACACATCTTTGGAAGCATCTAACCCAAACAATTTCAGTTTCAAGTACTTTTTGAAGCCCGGTCCCTTATCTCCCTCATTGTCATTTATAAAGCCCACAGAGCTCCTGATGATTGCTCCTTCCCTGCAGAACAGGGAATAACTCCAAGATAGATTTTCTGTTTAGGAAATAGATCTGGGTTGAATTATTCAAAACAGCTAACGTTATCCAGCCCCAAGAAAGCTAAGACAAGGTGGGGGGGGAAGAAAAGACTCAAGAGCTAAGGGGGTTTTCTACAGCTGCCAATTGTTATGACTCCTTTTAATTAAATACAAATGAATTAGTTGATATGGAGTACTGTTAGGCAATTATTTTTCTGACATTTCTTCTCTTTTGAGACATGTTTGTTTACTGCAGCTCTCAGCTACCACAGCCTGCCACTATTCTGCACTATTTTAGACATAAAGAGTTAAAACTAAGCTTGCCCTGTCAGAAACTTCTGCACTAATTTGGTGTTTGTGTTAGCAGTACACACATTAGACACAACAGTATTTCACAGAACCATAGGGGTTGAAAGGGACCTCTGGAGATTAAGTCCAACCCCCCCTGCCAAGGCAGGTTCACTTAAACAAGGTCACACAGGAACACGTCCAGGTGCGTATGGAATGTCTCCAGAGATGGAAGCTCCATCATCTCTCTGGGCAGCCTTCTTCAGGGGTCTGTCAC
Organism: Tricholaema leucomelas; assembly: GCA_013400475.1. NCBI lineage: Eukaryota > Metazoa > Chordata > Aves > Piciformes > Lybiidae > Tricholaema lacrymosa > Tricholaema leucomelas. The sequence continues at coordinate 157,293 of WAAF01005138.1, read as the reverse complement.
CCTTAAATTAAAGAAGTTCCTTCCCACACTTAGATGGAACTTCTTATGTTCAAGATTGTACCTGTTACCCCTTGTCCTGTTCCTGGGCACCACTGAAAATAACCCACTGGACCCATCTTCCTGACACCCACCCTTTAAGTATTGAAGAGCACTGATGAGATCCCCCTTCAGCCTCCCCTTTTCCAGACTAAAAAGACACAATTCTCTCAGTCTTTGTCCTGTTCCTGGGCACCACTGAAAAAAAAACACTGGACCCATCCTCCTGACACCCACCCTTTAAGTATTGAAGAGCATTGATGAGATCCCCCTTCAGCCTTCCCTTTTCCAGACTAAAAAGACACAACTCTCTCAGTCTTTCCTCATAAGAAAGATGTTCCAGTCCCCTCATCATCTTTCTGGCGCTTTCATGCAAGTCTCTGTCCTCTTTGAACTGAGGAGCCCAGAACTGGACCCAGAACTCCAGACATGGCCTCACCAGGACAGCCTAGAGAGGGAGGATGGCCTCCTTCTCCCTGCTTGCCACACTCTTCTTGTTGCAACCTAGGAGGCTATTGACCTTCTTGGTCACAAGGATACATTACTGGCTCGTGATCATCCTGTTGTCCACTATGACCGCGAGGTCTTTTTCATCAGAGCTGCTCCCCAAAAGCTCAGCCTCCAAAATGCATTGATCCATGGAGATATTCTTCCCTTTTAAACTTCCTCTTATTGAATTTCATTAGATTCATATGTTTTTAAATCAATCTCCCATCCCTAGGCCACCATTGTGTATGAGATATTGCATCTTAATGGATTATTTCTGGTTAAAGATTTTAAAAGAAATGAATCTGCCTATCACACAGAATGGCTGGAAAAGACCCTCAAGATCATCAGGTCCAACCAATATCTAGCTCTACCAGGCCCACTACTACACACAGCCTTGAGCACCATACCCAGAGTTGGACCTACCACTGCAAGTGGGGTCTCATGAGAGCGGAGGGGCAGAAAACTTTGACCTGTTGGTGGAATATTGAGACTGTTCTTTGCAGAACTGCAGGACTTAAGCAGTGAAAAACAATTCTTGATTTACTATTTGTTTTGAATCATAGCTACTACGAAATTCCCATCTCACACTATTGAAAAGTCATCAATCAGATCCTCTAAATCATGTAACTGCAGGAGATAGGAATGTACCCACTTTGGATGGTGCCAGTTTTTACAGACCTCAGTCTGTGAAAACATTTTCCAGCCTTTTCAAACACTAAGGCTTATTTTCTCTAGGAGAAGACTATCATGTATTTGTGGGACCCTAGCACCTAGGTCTTTGATATATTGTGGCTGTGTTTGTTCTCTCTTAGCCACTTGGGCTATCAGCAAGATCCTGTAACCTTTCCTTGTGATCAAAGCCCACGAATGGACATGCAACAACTGGTTGAAGACAGAGTCTCTGTTTTTCCTATTTATCTATCATCCACCTAGATATTTTTTACACATTAATCATGCTTAGAAGACTCAGCAAAAAACATCAGTCACTTAACAAACCATCCAAACTTTATCTGGTAGTAACAGATGCCTGTTGACTATCTCTGCCTGCTAGACAGACAAAGCTCCTGATGAAAAGCAGAATACAACCAAAGCTAACATGAAAAAGTTGGCACCACTTTGAGCAGCCCCCAAAACAAAGATATTGGAAGAGTAAATGGAAACTAGACAGACATCCCGCTCCTTGGTGTCTCTCCAGAGGCTACTAGCAACAACTAGCTTTTTGGCAATGAAGCTGGTGAAAGGTCTGGAGAACAGGTCTTGTGAGGAGTGTCTGAGGGAGCAGGGGTTGTTCAGCCTGAAGAAAAGGATGCTAAGGAGAGACCAGCTGGCTCTCAACAACTCCCTGAAAGGTTGCAGTGGCCTCAGGATTGACTTCTGCTCTCAAGTGATGGGACAAGAGAAAGTAGCCTCAAGTTGTGCTGGGGAAGTTTACAGAGTCACAGAATGGTAGGGATTGGAAGGGACCCCTGAAGGTCATCTAGTCAAACACTCCTACCAAAGCAGGTTCACTTAGGCTGGACATCAGGTTGGTTTAGGGTGCACATTAGGAACAATTTCCTCCTCAGAAGGGTTGTCAAGGGGTGAACCAGGTTGCCCAGGACAGTGGTAGAGATCTGTCCCTAGAGAGATTGTTGGGATTGTTTAGCCTGGAGAAGAGGATGCTCAGGGGAGACCTTATTGCTGTCTACAACTACCTGAGAGGTGGTTGTAGACAGGAGGAGGTTGCTCTCTTCTCTCAGGCAGCCAGCACAAGAGGACACAGCCTCAAGCTATGCCAGGGGAAATTTAGGCTTGAGGTGAGGAGAAAGTTCTTCACTGAGAGAGTCATTGGCTACTGGAATGGGCTGCCCAGGGAGGTGGTGGAGTCGCCGTCCCTGGAGCTGTTCAAGGCAGGATTGGACGTGGCACTTGGTGCCATGGTCTAGCCTTGAGCTCGGTGGTAATGGGTTGCACTTGATGATCTAGGAGGTCTCTTCCAACCTTGGTGATATTGTGATACTGTGAGAGGTTTCAAAGCATGTAGATGTGGTGCTGAGGGCTGTGATTTAGTGGTGACCTGGCAGTGCTGGGTTAGTGGTTGGACATGGTGATCTTAAAGGCCTCTTCCAACCATAGAACAGGGCAAAGTAGACTGTGAATAATTCTATCCCTTTGGCACAGAACACAAGTAACTACACAGAGCTCCACCTCCATGCATCAGCAACAGCATTACAGCATCGCTGAGGGTGCAAACATGGCCCCATGTCCTGCTTTACAATAAAAGACCTTCTGCATGATTGCCTTCCCCTGACCTGCCTGTGTCAAACACCAAGCCTTGCTAGATTACTTCCACTGGCTGAGCTAACAAAGCAGATTCTTTGGCTCACCAAGAAAAAAAGCTGGTGTTTCTGAAGCTGAAATTTCATAGCAAGTCTCCTGAGATGCCATGCATGAATAATGAAATAATTGTATGTCCTCACTCGTTGCTCTAGCACGTTACCTTCTCCACTGGTGCTGCTGCTCTTCCCTCTCTCAGGGAGGTGACATCAGTCTAGGCAATACCTACTAATGGATAAATTGTTGTGCAGCACCAGTCCTAGCAATGATGTCTGGAAACCCTGTAATAATGAATGACATGGAGGATGAAGTCAGTCTCCCAGCAGGACATTGGGAAGATATTTCAGCTTTTTTCTAATTTCTTTTTTAAGTGTAACTCATTGTGTGCATTTTTGGGCTCCCCAGCTCAGGTGAGACAAAGAACTACTAGAGAGAGTCCAGTGGAGGCTACAAAGTTGCTGCGGTGAGTGGAGGGCTCCTGTGAGGAGGAAAAGCTGAGACTGGGGCTGTTGAGCCTGGAGAAGAGCATCCAGAGAGGGGATCTACTCAATGCTCAGCAAAGGCTAAAGCACCTGTGGGAAGGCAAGATGACAGGGCCAGACTCTTCTCAGTGCTGCTCAGTGACAGGATAAAGAGCACTGGGCTCCTATGAGGAGAGACTGAGGGAGCTGGGGGTGTTTAGTCTGGAGAAGAGGAAGCTCAGGGGGGACCTCATTGCTGTCTACAACTACCTGAAGGGAGGTTGTAGCCAGGTGGGGCTTGGGCTCTTCTGCCAGGCAACCAGCAACAGAACAAGGGCACACAGCCTCAAGTTGTGCTGGGGGAAGTATAGGCTGGATGTTAGGAGGAAGTTGTTGGCAGAGAGAGTGATTGGCATTGGAATGGGCTGCCCAGGGAGGTGGTGGAGTCACTGTCCCTGGGGGTGTTCAAGAAAAGACTGCATAAGGCACTTAGTGCCATGGTCTAGTTGAGTGGCTAAGGCTGGGTGCTAGGTTGGACTGGATGATCTTGGAGGTCTCTTCCAACCTGGTTGATTCTATTCTATTCTATTCTATTCTAAACTAGAACCCAGGAGCTTCCATCTGCACATGAAGAGAAACTTCTTTGTTGTGAGGATGTTGGAGTCCTGAAACAGGCTGTCCAGAGAGGCCGCAGAGTCTGCTTTTCTGAAGAACATCTGGGCAGCCTGCTGAGGGTGGGCCTGCTTTAGCAAAGGGATTGGATTAGATGATCGCCAGAGGTTCCTCGCAACTCCCACCACGTTGGAATTCTGGGATTTGTAAAGCCCTACAGATCAGAAACAATCCCATTTACCCCAGCTGAACCTCTGGTCCACGCACAGCAAGTTGCATGTGTGGACAACCCGCCTGAACATGAGCCAGCAGTGTGCCCAGGTGGCCAAGAGAGCCAATGGCATCCTGGACTCCATCAAGAATGGTGTGGCCAGCAGGAGCAGGGAGGTCATTCTGCCCCTCTACTCTGCACTGGTTAGACCACACCTTGAGTACTGTGTCCAGTTCTGGGCCCCCCAGTTTAAGAGGGACATTGAGATGCTTGAACGTGTCCAGAGAAGGGCAACGAGGCTGGTGAGAGGCCTCGAGCACAGCCCTACGAGGAGAGGCTGAGGGAGCTGGGATTGTTTAGCCTGGAGAAGAGGAGGCTCAGGGCAGACCTTATTGCTGTCTACAGCTACCTGAGGGGTGGTTGTAGCCAGGAGGAGGTTGCTCTCTTCTCTCAGGCAGCCAGCACCAGAACAAGAGGACACAGCCTCAAGCTGCGCCAGGGGAAATTTAGGCTTGAGGTGAGGAGAAAGTTCTTCACTGAGAGAGTCATTGGCTACTGGAATGGGCTGCCCAGGGAGGTGGTGGAGTCGCCGTCCCTGGAGCTGTTCAAGGCAGGATTGGACGTGGCACTTGGTGCCATGGTCTAGCCTTGAGCTCTGTGGTAACAGGCTGGACTGGATGATCTAGGAGGTCTCTACCAACCTTGGTGATGATACTGTGATACAACGTTTCCACACTGGGATTTCCTTTGCAGACACCCACTGTCTGTGCCTGTTCATGTCCCTGTCACACTCACGGGCGAGAGAGTGCCATGAATCAATCCTACCTTGGCACTGTGTCTTTATGCAGGTATTTCAGGGCTTCAGCATACAATAAAATTTATCGCTCGTATAATTAGGACTACGCCAGATCAAACAAATTAAAGCCCTTCTCTAAAAGGCAAAAGCTCTGCATGAAATGCTATGCATGAAAGAGATTTCAAATTCAAAGCAACAACTTTGGAAGGTTTGGAGCACAAAACTGCTGAGGAGTCAGTGGGAACAACTACAAGACCTATTTCCTAACCTCAAGGTACGATTCATGGCATGGGGCATTAAAAGGTCAGGAAGATTAATTGAGTGCAAGGGTTAGTTGGAGATTTGTGGGGATGCTGCACTGTTCCTCAATTTCTTCTTCTTCTTTTTTTTTTTTTTTAACCTCTTCTTTCTCCATGAAAGTAAAAAATAATATCTCCTGCTGAAATTTGCATTCATGAAAGGTTCTTTGACTCTGGCGTGTTCCTGGAAGCAAAAGCACAGAGAAGAGAAGCCCAAGCATTCATCCTGCATGTGGTGTTTCAGCAACAGCCAACATCCCAGGGAAAAAGCCCTCATGAGGAATTCAAAGAGTCCCTCCAGCCAGGGTGCTACACCCTATTTTGCACTGTGTGATCACAGAATCATACAACTTCTTCAGTTACTCCAAGTTTATTGGGTCCAACATAAAACTACTGTGGCCATAATGATGTTTGACTCGGGGAATACCTCCACAAATAAACCAAATTTTATTTAACCGTTTCCCAGTAGAGGTCCATTGAGTGACAGTGATCCCATCAAAAAGTGCAGATAAAGGGATCAACAGAGACAGGTGCTTCTGAAGGGGCCAGCCCTGAAGAAGACTCTCTCAGCTGAGCATGCAGAGATTAGAGATTAGTAAAAAGAAGATGAGACCTGTACAGATGAGGAAAGACTGAGAGAGTTGTGTCTTTTTAGTCTGGAAAAGGGGAGGCTGAAGGGGGATCTCATCAATGCTCTTCAATACTTAAAGGGTGGGTGTCAGGAAGATGGGTCCAGTGTTTTTTTTAGTGGTGCCCAGTAACAGGACAAGGGGTAACAGTCACAATCTTGAACATAAGAAGTTCCATCTAAGCATGAGAAGGAACTTCTTTAATTTAAGGGTGACAGACTCCTGGAGCAGGCTGCCCAGAGAGATGGTGGAGCTTCTGTCTCTGGAGACAGTCCATATGCGCCTGGATGTGCTCCTGTATGACCTCATTTAGGTGAACCTGCCTAGGCAGGGGGGCTGGCTTTTATCTCCAGATATCCCTTCCAACCCATATAATTTTATGATTCAGTGTGAGGTTTGTAGGTAAAACACAAGATTTTGGCAAGGTGGCAGTCACACCTTTGGAAAAGATTGCATAGCCTGCAGAGATGACAATCAGTGACAACCAAGAGAGACAGCAAGGGGAAAACATAAATGAAAATCAATTTCTCAAGGTCCACGTCTCCATCTTTCCATTTTTCAGCTACTAATAAATTATTTCTTGGACCCAGTTTCTCTTCTCCTGCATCAGAAACAGATTTTTTTTTTTTTTAATGTAAAAGATGAAGTTTTCAGGGGTTTCCTCTTATTAAATGCTCCAGAAGGTAACTACATGGATGACAAAGGTTGTATCCAGGTGGGGGTTGGTCTCTTCTCCCAGGCAAACAGCAATAGAACAAGGGGACACAGCCTCAAGTTGTGCCGGGGGAAGTATAGGCTGGATGTTAGGAGGAAGTTGTTGCCAGAGAGAGTGATTGGCATTGGAATGGGCTGCCCAGGGAGGTGGTGGAGTCACTGTCCCTGGAGGTGTTCAAGCAAAGCCTGGATGAGGCACTTAGTGCCATGGTCTAGTTGACTGGCTAGGGCTGGGTGCTAGGTTGGACTGGATGATCTTGGAGGTCTCTTCCAACCTGGTTGATTCTATGAACACCAAGCCTTGGAATCCAATACCAAATATTATATCACATATCACATCATATCAGACACTACGAACAAGAATTTTACTTCATAAAACAGGACATCAGTGACAAAAATAGTAGCCTGCAAACAGCAAGCACTACCCTGTAGCCGTGCAGGTGTCCCTCTCCTGCACACAATGAACAATGGGCTACTGCAAAAAATGATTCTAGTATAGATTTTTACAATCATCAGAGAAAGTGACTTCAGCAAAGCTCTGAGGTCAGCAGCAATCTCCATTCTCCCGTTGGCTCCCACAAAGCAGCATGTTACCATCAGCATTAGGCATATGTATTAGTGAGTGTGGTTAATACAGAAGTATTTGTTTCAGTTCTGAAATTGTGTTTAAGATAGACTTTCTGCTAGATTTCAATAAGCATCTAATTAAGATAGATTTTTTTTTTTTTCCATCCAGTGGTCTCACAAATTCTATTTATCGGAGCTACTTTGAGCACTGCAGAGCATTGAAACAGCAACCAAAGGTGCAGCATCAGCAGGAAGGTATTTTCATACAGTCATAGACTAACAGAATGGTTTGGGTGGGAAGAAACCTTTCAAGATCATCTATCATATCATAGTATCATCAGGGTTGGAAGAGACCTCACAGATCATTAAGTCCAACCCTTCACCACAGAGCTCAAGGCTAGACCATGGCACCAAGTGCCACATCCAATCTTGCCTTGAACAGCTCCAGGGACGGCGACTCCACCACCTCCCTGGGCAGCCCATTCCAGTGTCCAATGACTCTCTCAGTGAAGAACTTTCTCCTCACCTCGAGCCTAAACTTCCCCTAGTCCCACTTCCCTCCAGGCAGCAGGGACATCTGCAATAAGAGTAGCTTAGTTAGAGGTCCAGACAACCTGACCTACAATGGTTTCAGAGATGGAATATCTACCAACAACATGGGTCAAGGTCTCATCACCCTCATATATCTTATTTCTAGTCTGAATGTACCTCTTTTAGTTTAAAATTCCATTACCCTTTGTCTTGTCACAACAAGCCCTGGTAAAAAAGTCTTCCTCCATGTTTCTGATCTGATTCTCTCTATGGAAGGTGTGGAGGAGGAACAGCATAGAACCACAGAATCAACCAGGTTGGAAAAGACCTCCAAGATCATTCAGTCCAACCTAGCACCCAGCCCTAGCCAGTCAACCAGACCATGGCACTAAGTGCCTCATCCAGGCTTTTCTTAAACACCCCCAGGCACGGTGACTCCACCACCTCCCTGGGCAGCCCATTCTAGTGCCAGTCACTCTCTCTGCCAACAACTTCCTCCTAACATCCAGCCTAGACCTCCCCTGGCACAACTTGAGACTGTGTCCCCTTGTTCTGTTGCTGGCTGCCTGGCAGAAGAGCCCAAGCCCCACCTGGCTACAACCTCCCTTCAGGTAGTTGTAGACAGCAATGAGGTCCCCCCTGAGCCTCCTCTTCTCCAGGCTACATAAGCCCAGCTCCCTCAGCCTCTCCTCACAGGGTTTGTGGCACCAAACCCAACAAACTAAGCAATGTGATTTGCAAATACTTTGGAAAAACAAGCAACCAACCAACCAACCCCACAAAAAACACCAAAGCAAAACAAATGAACAACGACAATAAAAACAAACAACCCTAAACCAACCAACCCACCCAAACAGGCAACAACAAAAACCCTGAACCTTGGATTTATGATGTTTTAGAAGTGATTCCTATATTCTCCCCTCACACTGGGAGCAGGTATAAAAAAGTGCAGTAGAGCTGGTAAAGGGTCTAGAGCACAAGTCTTGAGTGTTGGGGAAATTGGGGTTGTCTAGTCTGGAGAAAATGAGGCTTGGGGGAGACCTTATCACTCTCTACACTTCGTTGAAAGAAATTTGGAGCAAGGTGAGGCTTGGTGTCTTCTCCCAAAGAACAAGTGGTAAGACAAGAGGAAATGGCCTCAAGTTGTACCATGGGAAGTTTAAGTTGGACATCAGGAATAATTTCTTCCCCCAAAGGGTTTTCAAGTCGTCCAACAGCCTATCCAAGGCAGGGTTTTACAGCCAGATCGATGTGGTGTTGAGTGGCACGGTCTAGTAGTGGAGTAAGCAGAATTGGGTTATGGGTTGGACTTGATGATTTTGGAGGTCTTTTCCAGCCTTAATGAGTCTATGATGTTAGTTTGGAAAGGGAGTTATGGACATTGTGTTTGAAACTCTTAACATTTGTACATGGCCAGTGTGAGTCACATGGAGGAAAAACGAAGTGCTAACATTAAGCACTTTGTTGTTCTCATAGACAATGCTCCAATTCTCCTACTAAACATAGCTAAAATTCTCAGAACTTCAGAAAAAAAGGCCTTCCAAACCAGTTGTATCTTTATCATTTTATAACACTCTGCCTATTTTTTCCCATCATTTAAACATGGAAAGAAAATGTCTTGCTTCCTTATTTAGCACACTTGGAAAGCCATTATCAATCATCAAAAATATGTATTAGACACATTTATTCCCCTGACAAATTTATGCTATAAAACTGATGGACTTATTATAGAACCTCTTCCCACAACAAACCACCACCACAAAAAATAATCCATGGTTCCATGTGCTTCTCTCTTAGTCTTCAAATCTGGGAAACAGAATCTTTCTCCAGGAGCCATACCCCTTGGAGCCAGTATCTGATGGTTTGCTGAGAAAAAAAATTCTTTCCTCTCCTAGGTTTCACATATTGAAAAATATCATAAAGGGTTTTTTATCCACTACAACTACCTAAAATGCTGCAAAAGTAACTGTATCACACGGAATTTTTTTTAATCCCTTTATGTTGAAGCAATCAGGAAAGCAGATTTAAATCTACTTTCCCCCCCCTCCCCCCCATCCACAGGAGAAAGGAAGAGTTATAACACAATTTATGGATGGAATTTATTAGGAAAGTTTCACTGTGGTTTTGTTGTGTATGGGGTTTTGTTTCATCAGAGGTGAATTCTCTGCTCATCAGGATTTGTAATAATACACTTATTGTATCTGATGCTGGGAATCCATCCTTTGTAATACTTCTTGACATAATTGCAGCTTTTGACATACTCAATCGTGGGATCCCTCTAAACCATCTTGAAAAATATGTTGGTCTTTCAGGTTCGGTTATTCAGCAGTTCAAATCTTATTATAACCATCGACTACAGTTTGTTAATATAATTTCTTTCCATTCCTCCTCTTACATTGTCATCTGGAGTCATCTGTTACAATGTCATCTGCAGTCCCACAGGGATCTCCTCCTGGTTCCACATGTTCCTTTATCTACCTGCTGCCTTTAGGAGCTACAAAACCCCTGCTACAGAGACAGGGGCTCTCTTATCATGCTCCTGCTGACATTCGACACTTCAATTTCCTATTCCTTCTGTCTATTTATTTGATCAATATTCTAATGCCTTTTTCTTCCTGCTCAGCTCTTTAGAGGAGTTAAAGAAAAGGAAGAAGAATGTTCTTTAAACATTTTTGAAATTATACCCCAGACAGGTAGAGGCAAACCAAGTTTTTGATTACAAACCCCTTTCACAGCCAAGTGATTCATACTATGGTGCTTTTCAATTCCAGAATTGCTTTATTTATTTATAAATTTCCACGCATTTGATCATGTAAAAATGCCCAACAATACAATAAAAACTCAACTACAAGCTATAAAAAAGGCATGAAGCAAAGAACAGGAGTGAAGCAAAGCAGAACTAAAAATCAGCGCTGAGTTACATCCAAATTTCATGGGCTGGATTGCTATTTATGATGCCACCTTCATAGTATGGTAGCAGTTCATCTGAGTTACGCTACCAGAACCTGAACTTTAATAGACAATATCACCACATATTCCCCATAAAATGCAACCAGGAGCAGTTATTTCAGACATACTGGTTCTCTGCAGATCCCACAGAATTTGGTGTGCCACACAAAGCATCTAGAGCTTCACAAATCCAACCCAGTTCTTGACAACGCAAATATTTCTCCTTCTGAACTAGCAGTAAAAGATTGGCAGGGGAAAAAGTAACATAGGGAGTAAGAAAGCAAAAGAATCTGGTTCAGGTTCTTTTCCCCTGCCACAGCAAATGGGCAATTTCTGGTTTGCAGAAAGCAAAATGGTTTCAGAATAATAGTGTTTTAATGCTCTTCTTCCATCTTTTACCTAGTATTCTGAAGCTGCTCTGATTAAATGAACCTCTCACTTTGGAGTAAACAGCTGGCATTGCCAACACCAAATTTCTTTTGCTTCAATTCTGCTTCTAAATCTATGAAGGACATCAAGAAATCTTCATATCTGGGTACTTATAAAATAAAATGAATTCTTCAAGCTAAAATTTTATGTTGTTACCAAAACCAGCCACTAACCTGCTTTCAGACAGGATATGGGCTGAAAAAGAGTGCACATGGCTTTACAGAGTGAATTGCCATCAGGTTTAATGCTCCAGGAGAGACAAAATATCTGTATGATTCCCTGCACTGAGTTTCTTTCCTGCTTTTAACAGAAGAGGTGTGTACAAGATACAAAGCCTTGGTCTGAAATATGGCACTGAATCTTTCTTGCAGGAATACAACTCAAAATTAATCTCCTTCAACTCAAGGGAAAAATATTTACACACAAAACACTAAAATCAAGGCAGTAAAATTTAATAGGGAGGACGAAGCTGGTGAAAGGCCTGGAACACAAACCCTATGAGGAGAGGCTGAGGGAGCTGGGGGTGTTTAGCCTGGAGAAGAGGAGGCTCAGGGGGGACCTCGTTGTTGTCTACAACTACCTGAAGGGAGGCTGCAGCCAGGTGGGGGTTGGTCTCTTCTCCCAAACAACCAGCAACAGAACAAGGGGACACAGCCTCAAGATGTGCTAGGGGAAGTATAGGCTGGATGTTAGGAGGAAGTTGCAGAGAGAGTGATTGGCATTGGAATGGGCTGCCCAGGGAGGTGGTGGAGTCACCGTCCCTGGAGGTGTTCAGGAAGAGCCTGGCTGAGGCACTTAGTGCCATGGTCTGGTTGACTGGACAGGGCTGGGTGCTAGGTTGGACTGGATGATCTTGGAGGTCTTTTGCAACCTGGTTGATTCTATGATATTTAGTCATGAAAAAAAGTCATGGAATCATAGAATGGTTTGGGAGGCAAGGGACTTTCAAAGGTCATTTAGTAGAACCTCCCAGCAGCCTGCAACTAGAGCAGGTTGCTCAGAGCCCCAAACAACCTGATCAGCAATGGTTCCAGGGATAGGGAATGTCCCTCACTCTGTGGACAACTTAGGTCAGGGTCTCATCATCCTCACTATAAAAAATTCTTCTTTCTAGTCTTAACCCCTCTAATTTGGTTTAAACCATCACCTCTTGTCTTGTCATAGCAGGCCCCACTCAAAAATCTGTCCTCAGCAATATGATTCAATGCTACAAGCACTGAAAGGCAAATAAAAGGTCTTCCTGGAGCCTTCCCTTCTCCAGGCTGAACAATCCCAACTCTCTCTGCTAGGCCTCACAGCAGACAGCTTCCAGCCTTCTCAGCACTGCTGTTGCCTCCTCTGGTCCTTCTCCAAAAGGTCTATGTCTCTCTTGCAAGCACTGCACTTGTGGTCACATCATAGTCTCATCATATTGAACCCAAAGAAGAGTTGTGGTATACCATGGAGGAAAGCAGTCCTTTGAAGCCAAAAAAAAAAAAGAAGAAAATCAGACCTCTGAGTCCTCCATAGCCTTTCCACAGAGAAGGGTGACCCATGACAACTCTAGGAAACACCCCTGCAGTGATGGGAGCCAGCTGAAGCGCTGTGAGGCTCAAGGGCTCCTTAATTTCCCCTGCCTCTACCCAAGCATGGTAACAACATCCATCCTCAATGGATGTAACAGGTGCTTCTATACCCTGACGTACTGTTTAAAACCTGGTTTGTGGAAATTAGTCTTTTGTCAGCTTTACTGTGTTGTTAGGAATATTTCCATATTTCACAGTTTAATGACTACATTTCATTCCTGCTGTCTTCTGCTGTGTACAAACTCAGTGAGACTCCTGGGAGGCCTGGCATAAAGAGGGTGGGGGAGGGAAGTATGGATTGGATTGTTTTTCATATGTATTTTTATCAATTCAACAGTTGAAAAAGCAATGTCAAAATAAGAATGAGATAACTAACTATACCCTAACTGGATGTTAGGAGGAAGTTCTTTACAGTGAGGGTGGTAAGACACTGGAATGAGTTGCCCAGGGAGGCTGTGGATACTTCCTCCCTGGAGGCATTTAAGGCCAGGCTGGATGAGGCCTTGAGCAACCTGCTCTAGTGGGAGGTGTCCCTGCCTATGGCAGGGGGTTGGAGCTGGATGATCCTTGAGGTCCCTTCCAACCTAAACCATTCTGTGATTCTATAAAGATTGGGGTGAGACAGAAGAGGGGGAAAAAAGAAACATTGATTATATGTAGTAGTATCTTAAAGTTATCTTCTTTTGTGTCACCAGGTTCTCAAATTCCCCATTTAGCATCAGGTTTTGAAAGTTCTCAACAAATCAAGACTGTTAGTTAAACAGAATCCAGAAAATCTGGCACCTGACTACAATAATAATTAATGCTTCATTTCTCTGCCTAACCACATCAAAGTAGAGAAGGTTAAAGGAAAAACAAAAAAATCAACATAGCCACAGAAAATCTTCTGCAGCCTGCATTTTTAATTCTCTCCTGGTTGCTAATGGTGCTGTCACTGAGCAACCTTAATGCAAATTAAAAAATTAATGGGTCAGGCATGAGAATAATTATGGCAGAAAAGGTCTGGACTGTACCTTTTCCAAATGGACTGCACGGGATTGATGCAGAAATGACCCAAGTGGGGCTCTACTAGCTCATTCAATAAGGGTCCACTCAAATTCCATCTGTGAACATTTGGTCAGCCCTTTTATGGCAATGAGGCTATTCCTCCAAGTTCATATTAATTTTTCTGCACATCTGCACACTCACCTAATCCCTGCCCACATGTCACTTCAATTGCAGTTAAAAGAACAAGCTCAATCTTGGGTAAATTTTAATCACAATAAAGTCTTTTAAAACATTTTGAAGAAACCTATGGAAAATCTTCCTCCTTTTTTTTTTTTTTTTCTCCCCAACCTATATCATATCACAGCAATCTTGAAAGACTGGTGAACCTCTCACTATTGAAAACATGATTTTGATTTTGCCTGAGGTGCATGTCCTTGTGTGAGCTGGAGTAGATAGAATCGAATTGACCAGGTTGCAAGAGACCTGCAAGATCATCCAGCCCAACCTAGCACCCAGCCCTATCCAGTCAACTAGGTAGAGCTGGTTCTGGTCAGTGCTGTGACTTCCAAGCTCAGATTCTGCTCAGTAAGAGGACTTTCTGAAATTCAGGGTAGGTCATCAGAGCCCAGGCATGCTTCTAGCAAGAAGCTGCTGATAGGGAGAGTTCCTGCCAAGGGCCAAGCTGCACAAAGGCTCTGCCTGAGATTTGCTTCTGGCCACACCAAGGGCATTGCCACATCTCATGTCCTACGTTGGCCTGCAGCTGCAGGGAAGAGCTACCAGGACAGGGGATCCTCCACTGCCCAACAAGGGATTGCAGCCCATGGACAGCATCTGCAGGAGGAAGCTGAGGGATCGCCAGGGCCAAGCCTCCACTCCACTAGATGCTGGCCCAGGAGGACTCTGTCTCTTCTGCCTTTCATCCCCATCTCTGTATTCCTGAATCCTGTTCCAGGATCCAGAATCAGAAGCTGGATCCTGTCTGTTGCTGAGTCCAGTCTGGGACTTGCCCAATGCCTGTCCAAGTATCAATGGTACCAACAGTGCCATCATTACCATCAGGGCTTGTGTTCCATGCTGGTTTTTGTCTCTATCTCTGTTTCATGTGACTGTTGTTCTTTTCCACCCCAGATGGTTAAGTTTCTTTCTCACCCCATCAGTCCCTTTCTCTTTCCTTTGGGAAGGCAGAGGGGTCCAAATCATAGAAACAGAATACAGTCATAGACTTGTTTCAGCTGGAAGAGACTTTTAAGATCATGGAGTCCAACCTTCAACCTAAGGTCACCACAGCATTACGTAGAGCATCTGTCACTCATCTACTGGCCAGCCTAGTCCCGATCCTTGCACACTCAGAGCAACTGACATGTGTAATTGGAATTTTTGAACTATCTGCCTTCAAGACAACAGCTTCCACCTGCAAGGTACTTCATCACACAAATCTGGGGTTTGCTCTAAAATCAACAAGTAAATTACTGGGGTTTGGGCTCTTATTATGATCCCCAAATGCCTACAATCAGCATCATTATTTTAAGCAAACAATTGCAAGGCCTTTAAATAAAAAATGCCACACATGGAGCATTTCCATTTTGAGCCCAGCATATTAATAAGAGGGAAAGAAGAGAAAGATGACAACCAGAAATGTCAGCTGGTTTAATCATGCTTAATAGGAAAAGACTGCTATAACTTTAAGAATGCAGCTTTAGCTGACTTTGGAGCTTAGGTTTTTATTTTTCTGCTTTATAGCATGCTTCAAAACTACTTGGACAAATACAAAACAAGAATTACAGTGCACCATAAGTTATTTTAATATCCTGTAGTGGTGTATACTTCCAATGAAATCCCCAGACTATTATTAAGGTTCTGTGTTTGTGTGAAAATGTCAAGTTGTTTCGAGTGACTACATACTCTAAATTATATATAACTGTTACTTTATAGCTAATAGGCACTAAAATTACTTTAAAACAGAAATGTAAAGTTATATTTTCATCCTTTTTGACAGATAATAAAGCTTATTTATGAGATACATTTTCTCAAGTATTAAAATATATAATGTTTACAAAAACATTAAAAATACCAATACTTGATATTTAAGCTTGAAACGGAGCCATCAGATTTTCCTGGATGCATCCAGTGTGAAGCTAAATAGATGATAACGTAGTAATTTCACTTGTGAAAGTCACTTGTTAAACCAGTAAAAACTATATATATATATATATATACATGAATATTGTGTCTCAAAATGAAATTGAGATGCTCTTCCCCTCCCTGCCTCTCAGGAAACTGCAAGAACGAAACGCCTGTGTGCTTTTTGGGGATAAAACGGCACCACCTAATCTATTTTCCTGCTTTGTTTTAAATCACATCCTTTACCTGTTAAATTTGTATTAAATTTAATCCTTTGTTCTCAATTACATCCTTTAAATGTTAAATTTATTTTAATTTCCAGCCTTTAAGTTGCTAAGACACGTGGCTTAATTGCTTTCTTGTCATGCCCCTGTTCAAGGAGGCAGCGGGGGGGCTGGGGAGGTGGTGGGGAAAGTTACTCCTTTTTACAAGCCCAATGGAAGGGGACATGAGCACGAGAGTAATTTTTCCCCTTGTAAACTCCAGTTAGAATGGAGAATTTATGCAATGAAAGATTGCTAGTGGCATGACATACACTTAAGTGTAGACACCATCGCTAACCCACCAATTACTCAAGGTCTAAAAATAAAAAGGCTTCACATGCAAATTACTGTTGTTTATTCCTCCCCAGCACTTAGTAAATAAAGCCACATAAACGTCAGGATCTATCTTCTCATCTGCAAAGTGCGAGGGATGTTGGGTGGCGTTGGCCCTGACGCATCCTGAATTGAAGGCAACTTTCACAGAAGGCTGCAGCATGCTCCTAATGCGAGCTAATTGCTCCCCTTCTGCTGCGATTAGGATTACCTCTTTTGCTGAGGAGACGTAGCTTCCCAGTTCTGCTGCCCCTGCTATACAGTATTATGCCAAAACATGAACAAAAGAAAATTACCCTGAAGCAATGGAGCGCCCCCAACATGTTGCCTCTATTCATCTTTTAGTATTGGTAATGCTAATTTTACACCATCCATAGTAATTTATTAATAGAAATATTTGATGTCCTCAATATTCTGAGTGAGAAATAGGTAAAGGCATGAGAAGCTTTTCATTTCCAAATCTCTAACTCTTCCAACCTTCATTAAAACCAGGATAATTTACCCCAGTGCTGGGCAAGAGGATGAAACCCAAGTGTTTGGAAAAGAAAGTAAACTAAGGGTTGTGCCAGATGAACCCAAATACAATCTATGAGCTGTGCACAGCCAAAAGCCCCATGCTGAGCACCAGTTTTGACCGAGCTTCATGTTTCTGTGCTCAGAAAGAAGGAGGAAGAGGATTAATGCAAGGTCTTTGGCAGAGGCAATCACACTGGCTTGAGTTAGACCAGAACTAATTCTGGTTTGTGTGGGGACTTGACGGTTCAGTCTCTGCTCGGTGAGACACTCGCTGAAGTTCAGAGCAGGTTGGCACAGCTAGGGGCTGGGCTGCAGAAATGCTATGTCTGAGACTTGCTCCTGACCACACCAAGGGCGCTGCCAAATCTAATGTCCTATGTTGGGCTGCAGCTGCAGGGAGGAACAGCCAGGACAGGGGATCCTCTGCTGCCCAACAAGGTACTGCAGCCCATGGACTGCATCTACTTGAGGAAGCTGAGGGATCACCAGGGCCAAGCCTCTTCTCCACTAGATGCTGGCCCAGGAAGTCTCTGTCCCTTCTGCCTTCCGTCCCCATCTCTGTGTTCCTGAATCCAGTTCCAGAATCCAGCTCCTGAGTCTGGATCCTGTCTGTTGCTGAGTCCAGTCTGGGACTTGCCCAGCGCCTATCCAAGCGTCAGTGGCAATCCCAAGCACAAATTCAGGCTGAGTGGTGAATGGCTGGAGAGCAGCCCTGAGCAAAAAGGACCTGGGGGTCCTGAGTTGGCAGTATACCCATGCTTCCCAAACAGCAACCATGTTCTGGGCTGCATCAAGAGAAACTTGGCCAGCAGGCTCTTGTGATACCCTATCTGGAGTACTGCATACAGTTCTAGAGCCCCCAACACAAGAAGGATATTAAACTGTTGGAGCACATCCAGAGAAGGGCCACAAAGATGATCAAAGTGCTGCAGCACCTCCACTATGAGGACAGGCTATGAGAGTTGGGGCTCTTCAGCCTGGAGAAGATAAGGCTTGAAGGATACCTTGTAGTAGCCTTCCAGTATTTGAAGGGGGCCTACAGAGGGGCTGCAGAGGGATTATTTACTAGGTCTTATGATGACAGGATGTGAAGCAATGGGTTTAAACTATCAGAAGGGAGATTCAAACTAGATGTTAGGAAGAAATTCTTCACAGTGAGGGTGGTGAAACTATCATAAGTTGCCCAGGGAGGTTGTGGCTGCTCTCTCTCTGGAGGTGTTGAAAGTCAGGTTGGATGTGGTCTTAAGTGACCTATTCAAGTGGGAGGCATCTCTGCTTATGGTGAGGGTTAGGAACTGGATGATTTTTGGGGTCTTTTCCAACCTAAATAATTTTATTACTGTATGATCTTAGAGAGCTTTACCAACCAAAACAATTCTATGACAACACACTACTACTTACCCACGAGCTTCCAGTTGAGCCAAGTACTTCAGCTAATCAGGAGTGAGCAAAAAGAAGCAGCTAAACACAGAGGAGTCAGCCTAAGTAAGGAGGCTTAACCAGCACCTGTGGGTGATGTTAGAGTAATGATCAATTCCCTACCCTGCCTAGCCGGGGGGCCAACCAGGCCCCCCGGCCTTTAGATCCCCTCCGCCATTCACCCAGTGATGCACCACAGGGACTCACCAGTGATGATCTGAGGAGGATCCCTCTGCCCAGTTGGGCAAGCTTGGGGCTTGCCCTTCCTGGGGCCCATTTAAAAGGGGAGTGGGCAGGGAGGGCAAAGTGGTCACACCTGGGGTGGGAGGAGACTCCAACAGAAGCCAGATTCAAAAGGGGAGTGGGCAGGGAGGGCAAAGTGGTCACACCTGGGGTGGGAGGGGACTCCAACAGAGCCCAGGTGCTCTGAGATTTGGGGGGAAAAAACTGTGTGGGGTGGGAAAGGGAAGATGGTGCTGAAAGGAGGGAGATGGAGAGGAAAAGGATGGAGATGTGGGATTAAAAAAAAAAAAGGACTGTAAAGGAAAAAAAAAAGCTGCTCCTGCTCTGGCAGGGGGGTTGGACTAGATGATCTTTTGAGACTCCTTCCAGCCCCTAACGTTCTCTGATACTCTGATTCTTCCTGAATGGTGTCATCATTATCATCAGTGCTTGCATTCCGTGCTGGTTTGTGTCTCTTTGTTTCATGTGATTGTTCTTCTTTTCCAACCCAGATGGTTAAGTTTCTTTCCTGCCCCATCAGTCTCCCTCTGTTCTTCCCTTTGGGAAGGCAGAGGTGTTCATGAAGAGCCTCTGGCACTCCTTTGGTGGCCAGTCCAGCCCTGACCTGTAACAAACACTAACAACCCTGCTCCCAGACCTGCACAGCAACCCACAGCTTCCAGGGCACCCAGTAAGATCATCACCCAGCCCTGTACCCCTGTCGCAGTTGCTGCTGGACGCTGGTCGGCAGGGGATGCTCCTGCATCAATCAACTCATTGCTTTCTGGGAGAGGGGGGCAGCTGGGGCACAGACCCCAGGAGTCCAGAGACCCCAGTGCCGAGCATGCTGCCCAGCCTTGGTCTCGGCAGGAGGCCACAGCAGGTTGCTCCTGGGCATCGGAGCTCCTACAAACTGTTTGGCCGTGTTGATAAAAGGGCTAATCCGTGTTCACATCGCACGGGCTTTGTTCCTTCTCCTGAGCCATCATTAACTATTAATCGAGGGTGGGTTTCTTCAAAGGTCTGCTCCATTTGTTGTTCGCTCTCAGGAACGAGTAGCCCATTTAGGATTCAGGAGAGCATTAGGAAGGCACAGATATTTGTAAACACCATAATGGTCATATTAATAGACTAATAAAAAATGAAAACAAGGGAAAAAAAGTAAGATGGGGGTGTGTGTCTTGAACCTCATCAGAGAACTACAGGAGAATTTCATGATTTGTTATGAGACCTGCACTGGAAAACCTCGGGAAGCCTTAAATTCCACCTCTCTGATTAATGGCAAGGTTGCTTTTGATCTACATCGGTAGCACACGTGAATTTCATGTCCCAAGACCTTAGCAGGAGCCAACGTAACATGAACCATTATTTATTAGCAATAATGGCCACTAGCCAAGGCAGAACTCGGTACCACACATTAACAGTGTCACATTGTCTTGGGAAAATGAGGCCATTAATGCAGGTCACCTGCATTACATAGTGCAGACCGGATTCAGGTGGAAGCCATCAAGCTCAGCTTCTTAAACTAGAAACAAGTGGAGTTCCAATCTCACTGTATCAATTAAGAGACTTGCAGGTCTTCTGTAGTCTACCCCTCCCAGCATATTCTGAGAGTCATTTCACCACAATCATACTCAATTTCAGTTTTTACAAGTTTGTTTTCACATCTTCTGCAATATTATAATCCTCACTCTGGATGTTTTGATAATGGAAGCTGGTTTGGTAGATTTCGTAATAAGACCTGGTTATGTATTGCTTCCTTCTCCATAACCCACACAATTGAATATGTCCATTCACAATTCTTCTGTATCATTGTATAGGGTTAACCCTCCAGGGGGAGTAACCTTGAACCTGACCCTAGGTGGTCTTGACCCCTCCCCAGGGGTGGGTCTGAACACCACCAGGTGATGGTTAGCCCACTCCCCCTTCCTGTCCCATAAAAGCAGGAGGACTTCCTGTTTCACTACCTCTCTCTGTGCTCCCTGCCTTGGTTGTACCACCATTACCATCTGTTCCTGGTTTCTCTTTTGTTTCACCACGTGGCCATCACCCGTGAGGCAGACAAAGCCATCACAATCAGGTTGTATTGATACCATTTTGTATTTGCTATTTTCCCTTCTCTAACCTTTGTAACTTCCCTACCTCAGATACTTTTTTTTTTGTTATTGTTAAACTTTTTAACTTCCAAATAGAGTGAGATTGATTTATTTGGGTGTGCTTACCTTTCCTCTCTCTCTACTTCTAATTCCTTCTTCTGGGAAAGGAGGGGGAAGAGGGAAGGGGACTCTACAAAATTGTTACTGGTTCTATCAAATTTATTGGAGTCTCTGGAAATTTAAATCAGAACTGGGACAATCATAAGTAACAGGTTTTAAACCCATTGTTTCAGAATATCAATGTTGTGACTTCTAAAACAAAGCCAAAGTCTTACCCAAAAGATGCAAGGCAACTGCTGGAACCTGTTTCCATCAAGAAGCCAGAGCTCCCAACACTGTCACAAGTAGACCACCATCAACACCCCAAAAAGAATTATTCTGTGCATCTAACATCACACATTCACTCTGTGTTCCTGTGGCCAAAACCAGCGAGAAATTCCCGTTTATGTTTTGGTATATCTGAGAATCACAAAATTCTAGGAGTTGGAAGGGACATCTGGAGATCGTTCAGTCCAACCACCTTGCTAAAGCAGAGGCACCTAGGGCAGGTTGCTTTGTATTGCAGTGTCCAGTTGGGTTTGCAATCTCTTCAGAGGAGGAGACTCCACAATATCTCTGGCCAACCTGCTCCAGCACCCTTACAGCAAAGAAGTTTGTACTCATGTTTAGGTGTCACCTTCTTGGTTCTAGTTTGTGCCCACTGCCCCTTGTCCTATCAACTCTCCGGTCTGTCCAAGCCTTACTGAATGGCAGTGCAACCCAGTGGTGTGGCAGTCACTCCTCTTAGTTTTGGATCATTAGCAAAAGTGCTGAGGGTCCATTTCATCCCCTCATCAAGGTCATCGATGAAGATACGTTGAACAGCATTGGACTGCATTCTCTTCAAGGTGTAGGGTACGCTTCCATACCCCAAACAGGACAGTGCTGTCTTCACCCTTTTGATCTATTTATTTGGCTTTTTTAAAAGTGTGAAGTGCCTGTGGATACTTCTTAACTTGAAGCACTGGAAGTCTTCCTTTATAACCTGATGCCTTATTGCTTGACTTTCCTAAACTCTCTTATCTTTTTGTTGTCCCAATTTATCTTATATCACCACTCAAGCCAGACAATGATAAAAAATAAAGGTGTTTTCTTTTGTCATGTAGAAAATGTGATTCATTCCTTGTCTTTAACAGGCCTTCAGACCACCAGACATATGTTCAATGTTTGGCAGCCATAAAGAAACCAACAACAGCAGCTAAACAAATATATATATTTGTAAGGATTATAAATCAGGCCAAGTTATTCTGGCACTACTTTATATAAGACATTAGTGGGAGTAGATTTGAAATATTGTGAGCAATTCTGGTCACTATATTACAGGCAGGACATTGTGGAGATTGAAAAGGTGCAGTGGAGGGCAACCAAAATGATTCAGGATTTGGGAGATGTGAATGATGAAGACAAATTAGCTGGATTCAGGCCATGTTACTTAAGGACTTGGCTCCGTAGGACTCCAGGGGAGTTGTCTCTGAGGATACCCAACCCCCTCTGGCATCTCCTGCTCTGCCAGTACAGATGCAGCCCCTCCAAGACAATGGACAATGGGGAGCTTCTCACCCAGCTACAGCTCAACAAGAAATAAGTGGACTTGTAGCTACAAGTTGCAGGAGCAGTAAATAATTCAGAAGCATGAAAAAACTGACAGGGAGGAAATTATCCATCCATTCATGTACTGAATTTAAGATTAGAGCAGCTAAAAAATGCTGCACATAAAGTAGTGCTAAAAGCAAAATATTGCCTTTCAGGAAGGAAAGCCTATTTTTTTTATCTAACTTTTTTTTCCCCCTCAGATGGGGAAAATGAAAGGCTCCTTTTTGCACCTGTGAAAAAAAACTACTTCTGTTGCAGGAAAAACAAAACAAAAAAGCCCAAAACAAAATTAAAAAAAAAATCCTAAATTAAGCTATGTACAAGAGTGGAGGGAGATGTGAAGGCAAAAGAGTAAATTCTGTTCATTGCAAGACACTAGAATAGAATCATAGAATCAACCAGGTTGGAAGAGACCTCCAAGATCATCCAGTCCAACCTAGCACCCAGCCCTATCCAATCAACTAGACCATGGCACTATGTGCCTCATCCAGGCCTTTCTTGAACACCCCCAGGGACGGTGACTCCACCACCTCCCCGGGCAGCCCATTCCAATAGCAAATCACTCTCTCTGTGAAGAACTTCCTCCTAACACCCATCCAACACTATGTTGACCTGATGGTTATCGTTCCAGCCACGCCACAGGGACACCAAACTGGGGCTGCACAGCTGAGACAGCAAAGAAAACTCCTGAAGAGGAAAATGGTGAAAACCAACCTCTTTCTGCAGCAATTCTCACCATTAGATGCACTTCCTGTATCTTTTCCCTTCCTTTTGCTCTGTAACAGGTTGAGAGAAGGGCAACAAAGCTGGTGAATGGTCTGGAGAACAGGTCTTGTGAGGAGAAACTTAGTGAACTGGGGCTGCTCATCTATCCTCAGCTTTCTGTTCTCCAAGCTATCATTACTCTCTACAAGTCCCTAAAAAGGAGGTTGGATTGAGGTGGGGGTTGGTCTGTTCTCCATGATATCACTTGATAGAATGAGAGGAAGTTGTGCGGAGGAGGTTTAGGTTGGGTATCAGGAAAACTTTCATTATTGCAAGAGTGGTCAAACATTGTAA
Source organism: Tricholaema leucomelas (assembly GCA_013400475.1). NCBI lineage: Eukaryota > Metazoa > Chordata > Aves > Piciformes > Lybiidae > Tricholaema lacrymosa > Tricholaema leucomelas. The sequence continues at coordinate 133,978 of WAAF01005138.1, read as the reverse complement.
CGAGCTGCCAGGGAGGTGGTGGAGTCACCATCCCTGGAGGTGTACAATAAATGTGTGGACATAGCACTCTGGAACTTATTTTAATGGCCATGGTGGTCTTAAATCAATGATTTGACTCTATGATCTTAGAAGTCTTTTCTATCTGAAACAGTTCTATGATTTTGTGACTCACATCAGTGTCCCTGCAGCCAGCACAACATAGTTCAATTAGAGTTGACAAGACAGGGAAAAGGCTAAGACAAAAATCTCTGTACTTTCTGGTATCTACAAGAGGAAATTTCCAGACTTCATCCTTAAATATAGTCACACTATGTGCTCAGATGAGGAACTAACTGTTGGAAAGCAGGCAGTGCAAGTGGAAATGGCAACTAAGAGCCAGAAATGTGCTCACGTGGCCAAGAAGGGTGCACTATGTTTCCTGGCCTTGATCAGGTGCTCCTTCTCCTCTTTTCTTTCTCAGTGAGGCCTCATCTGGAGTCCTGTGTCCAGTTCTGGGCTCCCCAGTCCAAGAGAGACAGGGACCTACTGGAGAGAGTCCAGCAGAAGTTACCAAGACATTGAGGGGGCTGGAGCATCTCTGTGAGGAGGAAAGGCTGAGAGACCTGGAGCTGTTGAACCTGGAAAAGAACAGCCTAAGAGGGGCATCTTCTCAATGCTCAGCAAGAGCCGAAGAGCAGGGGCCAGGCAATTTTCAGTGGTGCCCAGTGACAGGATAATGGATGATGGGCACAAACTGGAGCCCAGCAGGTGCCATCTGAAAATGAGGAGAAACTGCTTTAGTGAGAGGATGCCGAAGCCCTGGAGCACATTGCCCAGAGAGGTTGTATTTTCTTCTCTGGAGAGGTTCCAACCCCACCCGGACACTGTCATCCTGGGCAACCTGCTGTGGGTGATCCTGTTTTAGCATGGAGGTTGGACTAGAGGGCCCTTCCAACCCCTGCCTTGCTGGGATTCTGTGATTTTAGGGGAATTAGGAGATGGATCAAGTTTTTCTAAAAATATATTTATTCCATTTTTATTTTGCCCAAAGATGTAAGGCATGGAAAATACACTAAACATGAACGTCTGCTCTGCTGTGAAGTCTCACTTTGGAAAGGTTCTGTAGGCTCTCTTTAATTAAGCACATTTTTATGCCACTGACGTACAACCAAAGATTTCAATCTACCCTACACAGGGCAATCTCAGCATCTTCCTCGTGGAGTCAGATGTTGCTAAGGCTCAATCAATCCTGTGACTGATGTTCTGCAGGGGCTTAAGACATTTAAATATAATATCTGACTTCTTTAGGCATAAGTATTCCATGTCTCACTATTCTGCACTCTTCAAAATGCAGAAAGAGGAGATCTGCTTGCTGGGAAATGAGAGGAAAAGAAAGTAACTTCAAGGAGAAGGGAGTGTGACCTTCGCATTGGTCAGTTCAGGTAATTTTCACCCTCTGGCAGGATTGCACCATGTCAGAGGGCAAATTACAACCCATCTGGTCAGTGAGACTTGAAGCTCAGGAGGTTTTGTGAGGAACAGAAAGCTATGAGAGCTCTATATATCTGTCAAGGGCTAAATTACGTTATGGATGAGGATAAACTTCAGTTTGGGACACTTCAGAGATCTTTAAGGGAAATTTTCCTACCTAGGCAACACCTGCTCAGCTCCAATTCTTTGGAGAAAACCGAAGCCACAGATTTGAAGGAGAACAAATCCCATTTTTGAATGCTACTTTATTTCCCACCCATTTTTCACTTGTAAAACAAGCCAAGTCCATCATCCCCACTATGCAAACTTAAGAACTTTGACTGTAAAACATCATTTATTTTCTTTAATGGGATTTTTTCAGGAAGATGTATGAGGAATCTCCATACCAAGAGTAGCGAGAGCCAATACCTTAACGCACAACCAGAAACCAACACAACTCAGCCCAGAAATTCCTTACTAGACCCCAGGGATGAGCGATTCTACTAGTATAAAAATGTTTCCTTCTTAAAACTTAAACCGTTCTTAGCAAGAAGATCCATGGGACTTCTATTTTTATACTCCCAAATCTTCCATCTTACAGCTCACCTTCCTCTACACCAGCAAGAAACACAAGGAAGAATTGTTTTAAGCTGAAGATGGTATGACAGAGGCCCAGGTTAACCAGAAATGTGGAAGATGCATCATCGCAGGAAACTTTCCAGATCAGCTTGGACAGGGCTCTGAGCAACCTGCTCTAGATGAAGATGTCCCTGCTGACTGCAGGTTGATGGGACTAAATGACCTTTAAAGGTCTCTTCCTACACAAACTATTGTATGGTTTCATGATTCAGCGATTCTGTGATTCTATGAAACAGTTAATGATATGGTAAATGACCACTCAAGGGACTTACTCGATCTGGAAGCTCATCTATGAGCAACATGATTCAAAACACCAGAGCTTGGTCCATTAGAGCCACAGGAAAGGATCTAGCCATAAGGATGACACAGGCACGTTCACACTTCCCCTGGTTGTTGGTTATTCATAGAAGAAAACCAGTCCCAAACATGGCTTAAAAACTTCAAGACTTGCAGAAGGAATCAAAATAGTTGCAAGAAAATAAAATTGTTTATTTGGACATGTCCAAAATTCCTCATTGCAATGTGACTAAATTAAATGTTGGATCTCATTCCTGCAATGCATAGTACACTACAACAGTATAAATCTTGAACAGGCTGCCCAGGGAATTGGTTGAGTCTGCATTCCTGGATGTGCTCAAAGCACAAGTAGATGTGACGCTTCAGGATGTTCACAGAGGTGTTGGGTAAAGGTTAGACTTGGTGATATTAGATGCCTTTTCCAACCTTAATGATTCTGTGAGAATAGACTATCATCATCTGACCCACAATGTTGATCCAGTCTCCACATATGCAGCCAGGCACCACGTGGGCTATCCCAGCTTTTGCCAGTCATTCAAGGTTCACCATGAATCTCCTTTGACTTTGATTTCCCTCTTCCAGGCCTATAGAGAAAGTTACTACAGATGCCATGGGTGAGCCTCTTGAAGAGTTTAAACAACCCTAGCACAATGTAAAAACAAATCAGTAATCTCATGTGATATTTAAAAGCTAAAATATATTTAGTTAATGCTATTTAACTCATGTAATATGCCAAGTATGTTTGAGGAGTGTATTTATACTGTAACTCCATTGATTTCCACAACAGGGATGAATTAGACTTGCCTCTCTTAAGCAAATAAAATAAACATTGTACTCAATCTTTAACTTTCAAGCTAAGTATGTTCCAGCTCCAACATTCCCGTTGCCTGAGCAGCCCTAATAGATTTATTCTCTGATGTCATTTTTCTCGTGTCATTGTGGAATTTGATTGCAGCATATTTAAAATGTTGGTTGCAATCATAACAAAGTGCAGCATTTAAAATGCATTCAAGACACACATTGTCCTTGCGGAGAATGGTTATTTGTCTCTGTCCTCTGAGGAAGAACATGGTATGATGAGCAAAACCTGGCGTAATAAAGAAGGATGATGTGTGAAACCCCACAGAAAGAATGGTGCTTTATTTCTTAAATTAAATATGTTTGGGAGTGTTAAATATCTTATCCCATTGAGTTCAAACAAAACTGCTAGACAGCTAAAGGCATGCTTGCTATTCCATGCAACAAAAAGTACAAAGTCAGGAAAACCTTTGGATATGAATAATTGATACAGGATTAAAACTGTTAAAAGCAGATATTTTCCATGCACCAAGAGTATTTGCTTAATAGGTTTCCACTGTGATATACAATGCACATCTGATGCTTCCTAATTTCTAGACAGTTTTGAAATATTAAGCCAAGATGTTTTGTTTGCTGCTACTTCCAACAGGCCAACGATCAAAGGTTCATAGAGTCATAGAATTGTTTCAGCTGAAAATGCCCTTTAAGATCATCAAATCCAAATCTCAGCCTAGCACCACCGTGATTATTAAACTATGACCTAGAGTGCCATGTCATAGAATCATAGAATCAACCAGGTTGCAAAAGACCTCCAAGAGCATCCAGTCCAACCTAGCACCCAACCCTATCCAGTCAGCTAGACCATGGCACTAAGTGCCTCATCCAGGCTCTTCCTGAACACCTCCAGGGACGGTGACTCCACCACCTCCTTGGGCAGCCCATTCCAATGCAAATCACTCTCTCTGCAACAACTTCCTCTTAACATCCAGCCTAGACTTCCCCCAACACAACTTGAGACTGTGTCCCCTTGTTCTGTTGCTGGTTGTTTGGGAGAAGAGACCAAGCCCCACCTGGCTACAGCCTCCCTTCAGGTAGTTGTAGACAGCAATGAGGTCCCCCCTGAGCCTCCTCTTCTCCAGGCTAAACAACCCCCAGCTCCCTCAGCCTCTCCTTGTAGGGTTTGTGTTCCAGGCCCCTCACCAGCTTGTTGCCCTTCTGTGGACACATTCCAGCACCTCAACATCTCTCTTGAATTGAGGAGCCCAGAACTGGACACAGCACTCAAGGTGTGGCCTGACCAGTGTTGAGTACAGGGGAAGAATAACCTCCCTCGTCCTCCTGATCACAGTGTTCCTGATCATGGCCAGGATGCCATTGGCTCTCTTGGCTACATGTCCACATCTTTCTTGAACACCTCCAGGGATAATGACTTCATCACCTCCCTGGGCAGCCTGTTCCAATGCCTGACCACCCTTCCTGTAAATTATCTTTTCCTCTTCTCCAGACTGAACAACTTCAGTTCTCTCAGCTGGCCTTCACCAGACCTATTCTCTAGATCCTCCTCCAGCTTTCTTGCCCTTCTCTGTAAACAATCCAGCATCTCAATGTCTTTCCTGTAGTGAGCAGCCCAAAACCGAATCTAGTATTTGAGGTGCAGCCTCATCACTACTAAGTATATGGGCACAATCAATTCCCTACTGATGCTGGCCACACTATTCCCGAGAGTGGTGGCAGAGTGATGACACCCAGGTTAATCCTGCTAAGAATGAAAATCAGAGAGAAATAAACCACAGCTTTGGGAAGAGTGACCAAGTTGGGAAGGGAAGCTACTCATTGAGGATACGACACAGAGATAGGAGTGTGACACTAAAAGTCATAGAATTCTAGATCTGTTTTGATTGGAAGAGACCTTTAAGATCATTAAATCAAACTATTAACCCAGCACTGCCAGGTCACCACTATATCATGTCCAAGGTTACTTTGCAGTACAGTGTTCTCCTAATTTACTTCTTCTACATAAAATGGCTTTTAAAAATTCATTGGAACAAGTATGAGGGAGGTTCTCCCTCTCCTCTACTCTGCCCTAGGGAGGACATGTGCAGAGTACTGAGTCCAGTTCTGGGCTCCCCAGTTTAAGGAGAGAAAAAGAACTGCTGGTGAAAATCCATTGAGGGCTACAAAATTGCTGAGGAGACTGAAGCATCCATGTGAGGAGGAAAGGCTGAGAGACATGGTAGCCTGGAGAAGAACAGCCTGAGAAAGGATCTTGTCAATGCTTAGTAAGAGCTAGTGACTAGATGATCTGTGGAGTTCCCTTTCTCCCACTTGTCTGTGATTCTGTGACAGCTACAGAGAGATTTGGGACACTGGAATAAAAAAGCCCTAATTTTGTCCCCTGGAGACTAGGATCATAGAATCAGTCACGTTGGAAGAGACCTCCAAGCTCATCCAGTGCAACCTACACCAGCCCTGTCCAACCAACCAGACCATGGCACTAAGTGCCTCATCCAGGCTTTTCTTGACCACCCCCAGGGACGGTGACTCCACCACCTCCCTGGGCAGCCCATTCCAATGCCAATCACTCTCTCTTGCAAGAACTTTCTCCTAACACCCAGCCTATACCTCCCCTGGCACAACTTGGGACTGTGTCCCCTTGTTCTGTTGCTGCTTGCCTGGGAGAAGAGACCAACCCTCACCTGGCTACAACCTCCCTTCAGGTAGTTGTAGACAGCAATGAGGTCTGCTCTGAGCCTCCTCTTCTCCAGGCTGCACATCCCCAGCTCCCTCAGCCTCTCCTCCAGCCTCTCTTCATAGAGCTGTGCTCCAGGCCCCTCATCAGCTTCATTGCCCTTCTCTGTACACATTCCAGTACCTCAACGTCTCTCTTGAATTGAGGTGCCCAGCACTGGGGAGCCAGAGCAGGTGCACCCCAACCCAAATAAAATTGTGAAGGCATGTGGAAAACTGAGTGTCATAGGATGAAGTGTAGGACACTGGCACTTTTGCAAAACATTAGAAATCATTATTAGCAGTTTGCCTGCTGGAAAGCAGCTCCACATAGAAGGACCTTGGAGTCTTGTAGGAAAATAAGTTATCCATGTGACAGTAATGTGCCTTGTGGCCAAGAATGCAAATGATATCTTGGGGTGCATTAAGAAGAGTGTGACCAACAGGTCAAGAGAGGTTCTCTTCTCCTTGTAGTCTGCCTTAGTAAGTCTACATCTGGAGTTACAGGTCCAATTCTTGGCTCCTCTGTTTAAGAGGGACAGGGATATACTAGAGAGTCCAACACAGACTGTGAGGATGGTGATGGGTCTGAAACACCTGTTTGATGAGGAAAAGCTGAGAGACCTGGGGCTGTTGAGTCTGCAGAAATGAAGGCTGAGCAGATCTTGTTATTTGTAAATATCTGAAGGGTGGGTGTCAAGAAGAATGGGCCAGGATCTTTTCAGTGCTGTTCTGTGACAGGATAAGGTGTAACGGATACAAACTGGAACCCAGGAAGAGGTATGAGGAAAACCTTCTTTACTGTGAGAGTGCTGGAACCCTAGAGCAGGCTGCCCAGAGAGGTTCTGAAGTCTCCTTCTCTGGAGACATTCAAGATCTACCTGGATAAATTCCTGTGTGGTTGCCCCAGGTGATGCTGTTTTGTCAGGGATGTTAGACTCAATGTATTTCCAGATGTCCTTTCCAACCCTTAACCATTCTATGATGTTGCTACTTTGCCAAGTCTCTCCTTACAGCAGAAGAGATTCTATCACCTCATCCAGGATAGAAGAGGAGCTCCAACACCCCTCATCTGCTGGAAGCACCTCTATGTTTTGGTCATGGATTCAATGCACGACGCTCCCTTAAAATTCCCAACTTGCCTTCCTTCCAAAAATAAAGTGACACAGGAGCCTTCACCCCTCAGTCTGTTTATTGTGCACAAGTCTTCCAACACTCCTAAAGGAGAGCTAATTTTTTTAGCATCCTTTCCTTTCAAAGCAACCAACTAAATGCAGAAAAGTAGGCCCTCCCCAAGGGACTGCCTCCTCCCTGTGATGCAGATCGCCTGCAGCTAACACGCAAGTAGGACAGAAAGAGAACTTGAAAATACCCAACCCTACAGACGACTCCACGAAAGACAAAGAAGAAAAAATATTCTTTGGCATGCCAAAAAAATAAAAACCCTCATCTCATTGCTGCCTTCCATCTGGGAGGGCTCCCCAGCAACGAGCAGCAAATAATTTGTAAATAGAACACTAAAGAGGTCTGCAATGATATGAAAATGTATGCATCCAAAGTGAAATGACCTTAAGCACCGCATATTTCAAATGCCACGGAGAAGTGAGACACTTCACACATTACAAAGTGGCATTTGCTGCAAGAGGAGGCTTTTCCAAAGCCTTGTTTTGTCCACGGTCTGCAACAGGACGGTGCTTCTCATAGAAAGGTAGGGGTTGGAAGAGATCTCTGAAGATTATCAAGAGTCTTCTCCCAAAGATAAACTACATAACCACTCCCTACACCAAAGTATTTTTAAAAAACAAGGAAAGGGGAAAAAAAAAAACCAAAACAACAAGGGAAAAAAAAGAGAGGGGAAAAAAAAAGAGAGAGGGGAAAAAAAAAGAGAGAGGAAAAAAAAAGGGGGGGGGGGGGGAAGAAAAGAAAGTAAAAACCCTGGCACAAAATATATGCAGAATTTGTTTTCCAATGAAGGTCTAATAGGGTTACCTCTTAAGTCTGGATATGTAAAAAATTGCCCTTTTCACAGCTGATAAAATACAAATTAATCCTTAGAGGATTTAATATGTGCCTATTTATTACTTTCAAGTATGAAAGTACTGCTGCAATTAATATAGCCCACACTACTCTATGTGCCGGGCTGGAGCATTGTCTTTGAAAGAAGAAATATATGAAAAGCTTTTATATACAGATGTGGAGAGAAACACAGGCACAAAATGAATATATTTCTCCTTAAAATCAGCATGACTAGGTGTGAAGTGGTCCCTTTTCAAAGGTTGTGTTCTGTTGCTGTTGCTGGAGTCAACAAGAACTCCAAAGCTTTAAATTAAGGTGTCTTACGGGTACGAGATAATGTTATTTGTTTGTGAGTGTAACTCAGCTTTATTCTGAGAAACACAAACATTTTCACAATTAAAGAAACATTTTTCTCCCTCTTTGCAGATTAATGTTTATTTAACCTCCACATTATTTATTTATTCTCTTTTCTTTAAGTACTCCTCCATTTATTTACTCGTGTTTGCAGAATTAACTCCTGAAGTCCCAGCTCCAAACCCACACAGGTTTCCACCCTACACCAGGTTTCAACCAGCCAAGATTTGTCATTGTAGCAATTTCTGGCTCTATTTGCTGAGGAATTATTCTTTACTTGTCTGCTCCTCTGCACATATATTTAATTTTTTCCCATCTGGTTAGCATATATTGGCCAGGTGACAAGTTTCTGGTACTCTGAGCACCTTAAACATCTGCTGACTTTGAAGTCAAAGTGGAAATGAGTCATATCCTAACATTTTCTTGAAGGCAAGAGTCAAAATGTAATAGTTTTCTATGCGTATCTGTGCATGTCTCTCTCACATATACATATAAAAAAATATCTATGTGTGTGTGTGTATACATATCTGCATCTAAATAATAATAATAACAACCTTCAGCTGATTCATTTCTCTGCCACAGCTTCCAAAATTTGTTGGTGAAAAAGGCGAAATGAAGATGATTCCATTTTTATCCTTCGGTAATGAATCCCCCAAATTACCATAAGCCATGTTCTTTAAGTTCAGGGTAATGAGTCAGATTTTATTCATATTGTTTTGGAGGATTGAATATCTGTTTGATAGTCTCCCTTTGTTTATTCATTGCCAAAGTCTATATAATTTCCTCTGCGGTCGGTGGTTTATTTGCCATCTCTCCAGCAGTATTTATTTAGGGTAAGAGTCCACCTCAGCAGCACTTCTGCATCACATTGCCTCTTCCGTCCCATCTCAGCCCATGGAGCTCTTTTGACAGACAGCATGAAAAAAAATCTGCATAAGGAAAAGTAACTGACAGCTGGGGTCAGACTCTCTCTGTTTAATGACACTGCCAGTTACACATTTTGAATTGTTTAAATATGAGTCTACAGCTTCAACGATCATCATCTCACTGGTTCCACTTTTCATACCCAACAGCCAGGAAAGTGACACGTAATTACACACTTACTGATGGTATCGCCGGGGCCGATAATTAAAACTGCCACGGGAGGATTGCTATTGCTAGTCTACAGCTGGGATGTTGTCAAGAGGTAGAAACTCCAGCAGCTCTCAACGCTATCTTCTTACAGGTGGACCACGGGTGCCGGTGGTGAAGTAATAGAAAGGCCTCAGCACATCATTCACAATGTCTCACACAAATGAAGAAAATCTATTAACAATCCAAAAAGTGAAATACAAACATGCTGACCCAAGGGTTAAACTGTCTTGGTGGACGCTGCACTCTTCACTGTTCTGCATTGTTCTTTTTTATTTTATTGCTTTTTCCTCTTTTGGGTGTGTTTATGATTGAAAAAAAAAAAAAAACCAACAACAAAAAAAACCAAACAAACCAAAACCCCACCTGGAGTACTGTGTGCAGTTCTGGAGCCCCCAACACAAGAAGGACATGGAACTGCTGGAGCCAGTCCAGAGGAGAGCCACGAAGATGATCAGAGGGCTGCAGCAGCTCTGCTATGAGGACAGGCTGAGAGAGTTGGGGCTCTGCAGCCTGGAGAAGAGAAGGCTTCGAGGAGACCTTAGAGTGGCTTTCCAGTATTTGAAGGGAGCCTACAGGAAGGCTGGGGAGGGACTATTGACAAGGTCTGGTAATGTCAGGACAAGGGGGAATGGGTTTAAACTGGAAGAGGGGAGATTTAGACTGGATGTTAGGAGGAAGTTCTTTACAGTGAGGGTGGTGAGACACTGGCACAGGTTGCCCAGGGAGGTTGTGGATGCTTCCTCCCTGGAGGCGTTTAAGGCCAGGCTGGATGAGGCCTTGAGCAAGCTGCTCTAGTGGGAGGTGTCCCTGCCTATGGTGGGGGGTTGGAGCTGGATGATCCTTGAGGTCCCTTCCAACCTAAACCATTCTATGATTCTATGAAAACCCAAACACAAACACTCCAGCGATGTTTTGCCACCTTTGGTAACACAAAGGGATGTTAGGTGGGTCGAGCTGAGAAAAACCAAGCCCTGCTTACTTCTAGTGAGTTCATTGCTTCTTGATGATTAACTAAAACTCAGGGACAAGGAACAGACGAGCTGCCAAAGAGAAATATTTGAGGAAACAGAGAAAGAGTTCATTTTGGATTGTAGATTTTATTAAATCATAGCATCAGAGTTGTTTTGTCTGGAAGAGACCTCTAAGATCATTGAGTCCAATCTTCAGCCCAAGACCACCATGGCCATTAAACCAAATCCCAAAATATCACATCCACATTTCGCTTAAACACCTCCAGGGATGGCGACTCTGCCACCTCTCTGGGCAGCTTGAGCCAATGTCTGACCACTCTTGCAGTGACCCAAGTGTGTGTCCTACTTTGGCAAGGACAGGGCAGAGTAATGCCAAACCAGTAAGATAAAGCTGGGGAAAGCAGCATAGCCAAGGTAACTGAGCACTTGATGGACAGTCCAAATATGAGCCAGCTTTGCCACTGGTTTGATGTTGACTATTGATAACACTGAATAGGAAACTTTTCAGAGAAAGACACCACAACCTCTCTGGGCAGCCTGCTCCAGGGCTCCAGCACCCTTGCACCAAACAAGTTTCTCTTCATCTTCAGATAGAACCTGCTGGGTTCTAGTTTGTAACTGTTGTCTCTTGTCCTGTCACTTGACACCACTGACAAGTGTCTGACTCCATCCTGTTGCCCCTCCCAGGTCCTTTATCTCTTGCTGAGCATTAAGAAGATCTCCTCTCAGGCTGTTCTTCTCCGGGCTCAACAGCCCCAGGTCTTTCCTCCTCACAGAGATGCTCCACTCCCCTCAGCATCTTTGCAGCCTCCACTGAGCTCTCTCCATTAGTTCCCTGCCTCCCTTGAATGAGAAAGTGCAAAACTACCCAGTACTCCAGCTCACAATAGGGGTAGAGCAGAAAGGCAGAAAAATTCCCTCATGGGCACCTTGTCCCCCAGTACTCCCAGGTCCTTCTCTACCAAGTTGTTTTCCAGCATATTTTCAGGTTTTTACAAAGCACTTACTAAGCTCTTCAGAAATGTTGTAGAAGAGTAAAGCCAGCAAACTACCTGACCTTGAAGTATGATGACCAGCACCAAAGCTTTCTGGCAGTTTTCTCACTTCAGCCCCATTGCATGCAGACATGGACAGTCAGGATTCAGTGTGACCTCGGCTCTGAGCCATACTGTGTTGAGATGAGAGGCGTTTTGGCACTAGAGCAGTTCCACGTTTGCAGATTTGATCCCTAGTCGCTGAATTCAACCCTCTCAAGGGCTTCAGCTGGGCTGCGGCCAAGGCAATCACAGCTTCAGGCTTCACTCTAAGCCCCCTCTCTGCTTTCATAGGAGATGTGTATTATCAAGTGTTATCCACAGGTAGTTCCTCTGTGCCCTCACAACCACAAGAAGTCTCCACATGTTCTTTTATTCTACTTATGACCAATGTCCCCTTTCAGACTGCTTTCATGAAGTGTCCCTGGCAAGTAAGCAATAACAAGGACATGTATCCCCACACAGCCCTAGAACATCTCTCAGCTTGACCTTGGTGAATTTAAAGACACACAAAAATCCTATGAGAGTGAAATAGAGAGTCCAAAGCACAATCATAGCGTTTTTTTGGGGATGGAAGAGACCTTTAAGACTACCAAGTCCAACCATTACACAAGACTACAAAAGACCACTAAGCTGTGTCCCCCAGCACCACATCTACATGGTTTTGAAACCCTGCCAGGGATGAGGATGCCACCACTGCCCTCGGTAGCCCGGTTCAGGGCTTGATGACCTTTTGGGGAAGAAATTGTTCCTAATTTCCAATCTAAGTCTTCCCTGGTGCAGTCCAAGACCTTTTTCTTTTTGTCCTATCAGAAAGGACTAAAATGCCAGAGAACTCAGAGAAGAGGCTCCTCTTGGGTTTAAAAGGAATAACTTCCAATGTTGCTTTGCCCTAAGACATAAAATTGAAGTGAGCATAACAAGAAAGAAACCAATCAACCAAACTTGCATTTTCAGGATATCTTTGGCATATTAGGCCAACCAATATTTATTGAATCTGGCCTGTCTGCACACTAAACAGACTTCAAAAGAAGAGAACGTGTTCCAGTTCTTTCTTCTTTACATCTCTACAACTATGCATGGGCAGAAATGACCCATACTGATCTTGCAACCTGATGCATAACCAAAGCAAAGACTTCTGCCTCTGCATCACCACTAAATTAGAATATAGATCCAGTGACAGGACAAGAGACAGCTGGTACAAACTGGAACCCAGAAGGTTCCATCTGAAGATGAGAAGAACCCACTTTGCTGTGAAGATGATGGAATTCTGAAGCAGGCTGTCCAGAAGATGTTGTGGAGCCCCCTTCCCTGAAGACATTCCAAACCCACATGAACATTGTGATCCTGAGCAACCTGCTGTGGGTACCCTGCTTTAGGTGGGAGGTTGAATTAAATGATCTCCAGAAGTCCTGTGATCTCCATGCTGGGATTCTGGGATCATCATATTGCAATAGATAGACCATTGCTTGACTCATTTTTTTAGGGCACTACACTCTTCATATCATTGACAAATCTTTAAGAGATGTTATTTATAGCTATATTTTGGTTGATCTTAGATATGACCTTCAAAAAAGGAAGGTAATATTTGTTCCTTCATATGATGTTTGTTTGCTTGTTTTATAATGGTAGTTTACTCATCATTAAAGTAAAAGATGAAATACAGAATCCAAGAAACAACATCTGGCAAAAATACATATGTTGGATTGGGTCCAGAGGAGGCCACAAAGATTATGAGAGGGCTGGAACACTCCCTTATGGGGACAGGGTGAGAGAGTTGGGGTTGTTCAGCTTGGAGAAGAGAAGGCTCCAGAGCAACCTTATAGCAGCCTTTCAGTACTTGAAGGGGTCCTGCAGAAAAGCTGGGGAAGGACTTTTTTTCAGTGACAAGATGAGAGGGAACGGATTTAAGCTGGAAAAGGATAGATTTAGACTAGCTTCTAAGGAAGAAATTCTTTAGAGTGTGGGTGGTGAGACACTGTTTTCTAGGGAGGTTGTGAATACTCCATGGAAGTGTTCAAAGCCAGGTTGGATGAGGTCTTGAGCAACCTGGTCTAGTGAAAATTATCCCTGTCCATGGCAGAAACGGGGAAACCAGATGATCTTTAAGGTTGCTTCCAACCCAAAGTATGCTGTGATTCTATGAACTTCAGTACTTTTGAGTGCTCAGCAGTAATGTTACTTATAAGCAGTTTAGCTTCTGTGACTTGTTCTTTGTCAAATATTCAAATCACAGAGAACTCTCCATTTTGTCATAATTTCTGGTTAAATCTGTTCTCTAGCACATAAATTGTCCAAAGTTCTTTATTAATCTGATTTCCTAAAATACCCAAATTGATCTGAAATTCCCACCAAAGGTTTTAGCAGAATTATTCATATATAATCATAGAATCAACCAGGTTGGAAGAGACCTCCAAGATCATCCAGTCCTGTCCAATCAACTAGACCATGGCACTAAGTGCCTCATCCAGGCTTTTCTTAACATCACCAGGGACAGCGATGCCACCACCTCCCTGGGCAGCTCACTTCTCTAAATCAAATAAGCAAAGCTGATACACTAAAAAAAAAACCCAACCAAACAAACAAAAACCCCAATAAAAACAAACAAACAAACAAACACCAATAAACAAACCACCCAAGAAACACCTAAAGGAATTTAAATAGTTCTGGGGTTTGTGGGGGTTTTAAGATCTTAATTTCCAAAGTGTTAGAAAGAAGTAGATGATTTAAGGGTCAGATTCTCCTGCATTTGAGCATTACAAGAGTCAACGCACATCAATGAAACACAGCTAATGTGATTGACATGTCTGATTGAGGAGGAGGAAACCTTCAGGTAGGCATCTTTCACCTCATTCTCTCAGCAGCTGGTACTAAAATGCCTGTTTTGTCCAACTGCACACCTGAGCTTTCGTGCAAGATGGGCATTGTGCATGATGTATGTATGGATTTGGGCAACCTGTTTTAGTAGATGTCCCAGCCCACAGCAGGGGATTTAGACTAGATCATCTTTAAGGTCCCTTCCAACTCAAACCATTCTATGATTATGGATCAGACTGATCTCTGAACCCATATTAGATCAGTAGAAGAACTGAGGACAGGCAGCTTTTAGCTTTCTGGTTTTGGGGAATGCTATATCAGAGCAAAGCCACCCACAAATTTCTTAGGTTAAAAAAGTTGTCAAGCCCTGGAACTGTCAGTCCAGGGCAGCAATGGAGTCCCCATCCATGGAGGAGCATAAAAACCTTGCTGATGTGGTGCTGAGAGACACGGTTCAGTGGTGACCTGACAGAGCTGGGTTTAACATTGGTAGTTGATGATCTTAAAGGTCTCTTCCAACCAAAACAGTTCTATGATTCTGTGATGCCAACCAATGCAATATTGTTGGACAGTGCTTCCCTGGAGCAATTTATATGTCCAATTTTTATGTCCTAATCATCTCTGTTTAAATATAATGCATATTTTATTCTTGAGTCCTGAACCACATCAATTCAATAATCTCTGTAATTTCTGTGTGAAATAACACACAGTACACAAAAGTCAACTTTTTTTTCCATTTCAGTTTATTTAACAACTGAAAGTGTGGGAATGGATAACATGGAAGGAGCAGAGCCAGCACCATGCAAGCAGTTGCTCAGTGAACTTCCACTCGTGCCTTTGCCAATACATCTTCATCTGAATTGGCAATGTCCAGTACTCCACCCCTGGAGCATTTCTGAGCAGAATTGGCAGTCATGCCCACCTGTGTAGCAGTTTTCCTGCTCAACACTAAAATGAAGTTCCCAAATCCAATTTTCACTTGCGAATTGAGCCTCAGCTTGTACCTGGCTCCGCAGAGGTGAAAGGCTAACACAGTGTCCCAGTGTGACACTGAAGCTCTGCCATCGCCTGCTAATGATGTTCTGCAGGCTGCAGGAGCATGCATCAGAAGTTGGACAGAGATGGGACTGCCTGGGGGAGAGATTCCAAGCCAAGAGGAGTCAGGATGCCAGCCTGACAGGGAAGTGGCACTTTTCACTGATGGATCCAGCAGCCATTGAGTAACACTGTCCTGTTTTGAGCTAGAGCAGAAGCATAGAATCATATAAACAGAATTCTTTTGGTCCATTAAGATTGGATGGAAGAGACCACTAAGTTCATCAACTCCAGCCATTGACCTAACACCTCTGTGGCCACTAAACCATGTCCTGAAGTGCCATTTCTACATGTTTCAGTTTCAAGGACGATGAGTCTGCCACCTCTCTTGGCCACCTATTCCAATACCAGAACTGATTCTACTCAGTTCTGTGACTTCACATCTCAGTCTCTGTTCAGTAAGGAACTTTCTGAAGTTCAGGGCACGTTTGCACAACCAGGGGCTGCTACTATGAGGGAGAAGCTGACCAGGAGAGTTCCTGCCAAGGGCAGGGCTTGAGAAAGGCTCTGCCTGATACTTCCTCCTGGTCACACCAAGGGCACTGCCACAGTTTGTGCCCTACCTTGGGCTGCAGCTGCAGGGAGGAACAGCTGGGATAGAGGATCCTCTTTTGTCCAACAAGGGATTGCAGCTCATGAATGGCATCTGCAGGAGGAAGCTAAGGGATCACCAGGGCCAAGCCTCTTCTCCACTAGATGCTATCCCAGGAGAACTCTGTCCCCCAGCATCAGCGGTGCCAATGGTGCCATCTTTGCCATTAGGGCTTGGGTTGCATACTGGTTTGTGTCTGTTTGTCTCTGTTTCATGGGATTATTCTTCTTTCTATCCCAGCTGGCTGAGTTTCTTTTCCAGTTCATTCTCTCTCTGTGTCCTTTGCCAAGGCAGAGGAGTTCATGGAGAGCCTCTGGCACTCACCTGGTGGCCCACCCAGACCTGACTCTTGACGAACATTAGCAATCCCACTGACAGACCTTGCACAGCAATCCACAGCTTCCAGGACACCCAGTAAGATCACAGTGAATGTGCCCCACCAGAATTCACACCTTCGTTTTGTGGCTGCAAATACCCAGCCAAGACCAGCCCCTGGTCGTACTTACACAACCCCTCCTGTTCTTTATTTAAATATGCTGATCCAGAGGCAGGTTGAAGGCTTTTTAATGGGTGTCTCAAGGCTTAATAAGCACCTGCACATTTATGAAGGTTTATTTCTGAACCCGTGCAGGGGAAAGCCGAGTGCTTAAAACTCAGCACATTTTCTGCTTCCTTAATATAGGACTTATTCTCCAGCTTGTCTGTAGAGCTCAGAGGATGAGCAATAACAAACACACGCTCACCCTTCAGTCCATAACTACAGGCTTCTTTCCAATCCCTGGCTTAGAGGCACACCTCAAAAAGAGCAGGTAATTTTGCTTTGCTGTCATCTGTATCACACAGCCACAACGTGTCCAACATTGCAGAAGGACGAGAGGATATTTTATTAGCTGATAAGCTGGACTACTATTCACTGAGGAAGGAGATTATCAAACAAATTACACTGAGAACCAATAATAGGGGAAAGGTTAATGATTTCTGTAAGCCGCCAAATTCACCCGCCTCTGTAGTTCGCTAAGAAAATCAGGGTTTTTCATGCTGAGCTGATGGGAACACTTTACCCATATTTCAACCCTTCTTTCCTCTGAGATCTTTGACTTCACTGCTTTCTTGCTGGAGAATTTACATTAAGGACAATTATAAAACAAAAAATATACCCCCACCGATCAGGAAAATATACAACTTCTTATCAGAGGGCTGGGGATGTTCTTCTTGCCAGTCTACAGACATGGAGATTAAATTTCAGGGAGAGATTTATTTTGTGCTATTGTCCTGTTATTCACCAGAGGATTGTGCAATGCAAGTAATCTGATCAGAATAATGCATAGGGACATATTTCAGAAAACCAATAATTGTGGTAACGTCGAGCACTGCAAGGTGCCAAAATAAAGTCCAAAATCACTCTTTGCTCTTTTCCACAATTCCTTAATCATGATATCATAATGTGCTGCTCTATTGGCCATTACGGCCACAAGTTTGAACTAATCAATGCTGGACATTTGGAGATTTATTGTGATTTTATATCTACAGCACTTTTGCAGGCTGAAAAGCAAAATGATATTTTATGGCCTTGCCATATCTTGCCTTTTACAGCTCTTACTACTTCGAGCTGGCTTGGTGTGGGTTTTTGTTGTTGGCTTGAAGTGTTTCATTGGTGTTGTTTTGTTTTGGGGGCTTTTTTTCCCCTTCTTTAAACCTGACTGCTGCAGGCTTTTTTATGATGTTAGGAAGCAGTTAAGGCAAACAACAGAAAAATTACTAAAACTGACTGTATTTAAATTCTGTTTACTTCCTTAACCTTTTGACTTACCTATACAAAAAGTAATCTTTCATAAACAAGTCCCAAACAAAATCATTGCCTATTTTACTCTCCTTAAACCCTTGTGGAATAAAGCAGAAATTGTAACGAGATCCTTTCGCCCGATTTTTATTCCTCTCATATTTGCAATGATTTTATAAGTGATGCTTGCTTTGCCTCTCCACATTATCACAATCAGGGCATCCTGGGATTAAAAACCATTTAGGGCCCAACTCTTAAAGAAAGTCCCCACACAGCAGTATAATGAACACGGTTACTTTTTATTGTTCCTAGCTTTATTGGTATGCCAAAGATGCTGCAGAGCTCAATTCTCACTCTAAAAACAAAGGAGTGACCTGTTTCCCAACATGGCTTTGGTACAGAGGCAGCAAAAAAGGTGGCAAGGAAGGTGTCTGTGATCCCTGTTTGGTAAATGTGCCATTGAGTTGGGGTTTGATCAGAAGTCTCCCATGACTCAAGACAGATGTTCACAAGTTTTCTTTCATTTTCAAGCACAGATCCATGGAATCACAGAATCATAGAATTGTTTGGGTTGAAAAAGATCTCTAAGATCATTGAGTCCAACCATCAACCTAACGCCACTATGGCCATTAAAGCATGTCCCAAGGCCCTCTGTCTGCACTCTTCTGAACACCTCCAGGGGTGGTGACTCCATTATTAGAATAGAGTAGAATCAACCAGGTTGGAAGAGACCTCCAAGATCATCCAGTCCAACCTAGCACCCAGCCCTATCCAGTCAACTAGACCATGGCACTAAGTGCCTCATCCAGTTGTTTCTTGAACAGCTCCAGGGACGGTGACTCCACCACCTCCCTGGGCAGCCCATACCAATGGCAAATCACTCTCTCCTGAGCAGCCTGTTCCAATGCCTGGCCATTCTTGCAAGAAATAATTTTGCCCTAATACTCTAACTAAATATCCCTTCCTTAATTTGGAAAGGATCTTAAAGATCATCTAGTTCCAACCTGCCTGCAATAGACAGGAACCCCTCCCAATAGACCAGGTTGCTCAGAACCTCATCCAGTCTGGTCACAAAACACTTCCATGGATGAGGCATCCACAACTTCTCTGGGCAACCCATTCCAGTGTGTCACCACCCTCATTGTAAAGAACTATTTCCAAATGTCCAATCTAAATCTACCCTGCCCTAAGTTTAAAAACATTGCCCCTTGTCCTATCACAACAGACCTTTAGAAATAGTCATTTTGAGATGCTTATAAAAAGATGTTTTGAGGGAAATCTTAATGCCTCTAATCAGAAAATGAGCTCATCATTCCCTAATCAATCTTCTTGGAGGGATAGAAGGGCCGCAAAATTAGATAGCACCCTTAGGAACTCACCCATATGCTGAACCAGGGGCAGCTGGTGCCATCCTCCTGTTTCTGCTCCAGTCCAGATGTTGCAGGTGTTGCCAGATGTGGTGTTTCAACTCACTACTGAGAAAATATCCCAGTCTGGGGCACTATTTCACTAGGCCATATTTTTTTTGCTACACATAAGCCAGCACCTTGCATTCCTAGACCAGAGTAAACCATGTCCTGGGCTGATCCCCCAAAAGCGTGGGCAGCAAGTGGAGGGAGGGGATTTTGACCCTCTACTTTGCTCTGCTGATAATGTCACTTGCAGTGCTGAGGCCTCTGAAGTCCTCAGTACAGCAGAAACATGGACCTATTGAAGCAGGGCCAGAAGAAGTCACAGCAATGATGGGAGGGCTGGAAGCCCTCTGGTGAGAGGATAGGCTTAGAGAGTAGGGGTTGTTCAGCCTGGAGATGAGAAGGCTCCAGGGAGATCTTCTGGTGGCCTTTCAGTTCTTAGAGGGGTTCATTAGGAACCCCTTTGTGCAGGGCCTGTTGTGAAAGGACAAGGGGTGATGATTTAAACAGAATTAGATTCAGACTAGATAGAGGGAAGAACTTTATGTTAAGCATGGTGAAGCACTGGCCCAGGTTGCTCAGAGATGCCCCATCCCTGGGAGCATTGCTGGTCAGATTATCTGGGGCTGTGAGCAACCTTCTCTAGTTGCAGATGTCCCTGCTGACTGCAGGATGGTTGGACTAGATGACCTTTAAAGGCCCCTTCCAATCCAAACCAATTTGTGATACTATGATTCTATGATACCAAAACCTGTTAAATGGTTGGTTTGGGGTGGTGGTTGAGTTTTTTGTTGTTGTTTGGTTTTGTTTTATTTTGTTTTGTGGGGTTTTTTTTTTGGTTGGTTGGCTGGTTTTGTTTTTTGTTATTGTTGTTGTTTGGGTTTTATTTATAATAATGAATTCATCAGATGCTCACACAGAACAAGCTTAAGCACGTGCTTAGACATTGATGTAAACTTGGAGTCCAAAATGGGGCTCACACAGGTAGGGCAGTTGGCATTTGATACTCTGAAACTTGTGGTAATAGACATGCCAAGCCTAGCTCCTCATGAAACATGGCAAAGATTAATGCCATATTTCAGCTAATACTGTGTAAACATGCAGCCCCTTCCTCCTAACAGCACCTTTCATCCAAGTGGAGCTCAAATCCATACGAATGAGGATTCCTGACCAATGCCTGAAATATTAGAAATCCTGTGAAATATAGCAGGGCTGGCACAGAAAATAAATATGTAAGCCCTTCTTAGGAAACAGAGTGCAGAAACTATATTTGATTAATGCATTTTTGAGGGGTGAATTATAGCTTAGCCATGTTGAAATGTGACCAGACACTTAGAAACTGTCGCTGGATCCTGTTAGAGAGCTCAAATGGTCACGTTTTACATTTCATGGGAAAGGCAGGAGCTCCAAGCCACATTACTGAGAAAAAATGTTGCTCACAGCACAACAAATGCCTTTCCCTGCAGCAACTCTTATTTCTGTGGAAGATCCCACTTCTATAATCCATGTGGCAAGAGTGTCAATTGGTTTTCATGGAAGGAAAAGATTTCAGCTCAAGTAACACATCTCCTACAAAGACAACCTACAAAGGCAAATTCGTAAGTAATCACCTGTGCAAGCATCAAAATGGGAATCCTCTGTGTCACAAGACAGGACTATATCATGTCCAGCTGTGAGGACTTCAGTGCTAGAAAGGTGTGGACCTGATGGAGCAGGTCCAGAGGAATGTCAAAAAAATTATCAGAGGGCTGTAACATCTTCCTAAGGAGACAGGTTGAGGGAGCTGAGCCTGAAGAAGCAGCAGTACTAGGGAGACCTCATGGTGATTTTTGAGTTCCTGAAGAGTTCCTACAAGAAAGGTGGAAAGGGATGGTAGTAGAAGGACAAAGAGCAATGGTTTTAAACTAGAGCAGGGTAGGTTTAGATTGTACATTAGAATGAAGTTCTTTACTATAAGGCTGATGGAGTGGTGGAATAGATTGCCTAGGAGGCAATGGAGGCCCCATCCCTGGAGACATCCACAACTGGTGAGGGCTCTGAGCAACCTGATCTGGTTGAAGATATTCCCAATAACTGCAAGGGGATTGGACTAGATGACCTGTAGAAGTCCCTTCCAATCCAAACCATTCTATTATCAGGTGATAGACTGAGAGGAAAAAGATGAAATTGTGCCATGGAAGGATCTTAGAGGTCTTTTCCAAACAAAATAATTGTATGATTCACAGATTGCATTGGTTCAGAAGGGACCTTCAAAGATCATCTTGTCCACCCCCCTCGCAGTGAGCAGGGACACCTCCAAGTAGATCAGGCTCTCCAGGATTCTATGATTCTGTGATCAGATGAAGTAGAAACAGCTAACAACTGATGTGCACAAAGCAGATGCAAAACTGAATCCATGAGCTGTTGGTATTCTCAGAGCAACCTGCAGGCTCTGATCTCGCACCACTGCAGGGATGGGGAAGGCAACCATTGATTTCAATGAGTGCAGGATCAAGACCATAATGCTTATAGCAGCCATACACATCAGCGTAAACCTATTTGTAACAGAACCTAAGGGCACATTTCATGTATAGTTGGGAGGAAAACCCACTCACAATGGAGGGCAGGAGTGGTCATGTAGAATTTATACTACAAAAGAAAAAGGAAAAACTTTCCTCTATGCCTCTATGTGAATTCATCAATTTAACTTACACTTAAATGGAAAATCGCTATACAGAGACCATAAAAACATATTATGTTATCAATTGAATGGTTTACACTGCTGGCAAGCTCAGGGAGAACATACCTTTTCACTATCACCAGCCTGAGTGAGCTGCATTATGAAGGATCCCATATATATCTTTAACTTTTGTATGTGGCAATTCTCTTTCCATGTGCTCTCCTTACCTTAAATCAAGTGAGTGATGAGAAGAAGGATGAGCATGGGGAGAGAAAGGAAGGAGATGTAAAGAAAAAAAGAAAAGCAGAGAGGGAAAATCAAGAGAAAATAAAGTTAGGGATGAAGAAGAGATAGAAATGGAAAATAGAGCAAGAAAAGGGCAAGGTGCTTCTCAGGAGTCCAGGATAACAAATGCATCTCAATAAAGGCAAGTTGCTCTAAAAGGAAAACAATTCACACAGCTTTCTTTCCTAACGTATATTCTAGTTCCAACATGCCAGGGGGCAGAAGGGCAAGAAAAGACCAGAAAATAGGGAAAAGAAGACACAGTGCTGGGCAGTACCTTGGCTCAGACAGATATTTTCTTCAATAAACAGTGCTAAAAGGTGATATTTTATAGAATCACAGACTCGTTTCGATTGGAAAACACCTCAAATACTACCGAGTCCAACCATCAACTTAACACCACCGTGGCTGTTAAACTATGTACCCAAGTGCCAAGTCTACACGTTTCTTGCACACCTCCAGGGATGGTGACTCCACCGCCTCCTTGGGCAGCCTGTTCCAATGCCTGGCCACTCTTGCAGGAAAGAAATTGTTCCTAATATCCATTGTCATGAAGGAAGCTTTCCCCAGCACCATTCTCTCTCTCCAGGAATCAGCCAGGTCCAACCTCCTTAACACATTAGGTTTCAGCCCACTCTAAAAATTTTTACACCATGAAGTACAAAGAGAGCAATGAAACTCTCATCCTTCATGCTCCTCTCTGAGGCATGGGATCACTGAGAAGGGCAGGGGTCTGCTTAGCTGGTTTTCTCCAACTGACCATCCCTTGTGGTCTCTCTCCCACTCCCTTCCTCTCTCATTACCAGGTTAAAATCCACTTATGCAAAGAACAAACGTTCCTCCCAACCTAGGCACAGGAAGAACAGAAACAGAGGAGATTTGGAAAGTATCATTATTTCTGTTCTAAAGCTTTTGCGGAAACTTTGAGGGGCTTTGCTCAGGAACAATCCCAAAAATCTTTTACTTTTTATTTCCCTTCCTCTGTAGTGATTATCGACCAGCTCTCCCGTGGGGATTACTGATGCTGATCAGGACCACACATTAGAAAGTAGTTTCTGTAGGAACTATCCTGAAGAGTATAAATTACTGAGGGAGATTGTTCTGGACTGGTGATTGTGAGGTTGGTTATTTCATGTTAAGAAAACAGCACTGCCCAAATCCCAGGAGCACAGGGAATGATGACAGGAATGATCAAAGGAGGGCTGGAAATCTATGTATTAATGAAATATAAAGAGATTGGTAGATGACAATTATACCTTAGAAGGAAGCCCATAAGAGAGGATGTGATGCAGTATGAAAAATACTGATCAGTGCAGAAGAGGCAGATCAAGAGCTTCTGACTCAAAGCACACAATCTATTAAATGCTCAGAAATTCAAAACAGATTAAAAGAAACTTTGTGTTGCCCAGCCTCAAACTCAGACAAATGAACAGCACTAAGATCGCCATTACAGCAATATTCCATAGACACTCAGGTGTCACAAAGAAGTAAAATCACAAGTTATAAGCTTTGGAAGGGGCATTACATTCCAGCAGGACCCAGACAGTAGTTGTCCCCCTGCATTCAACACCGCTGCATCTTAAATAGTGGATTCAGTTTTGGTTCCCTCACTCCAGGAAAGTCATTGAGTGCTGGACTGTGCTCAAAGAAAGGCAACAAACCTGCTGAAGAGTCTGAAAACCAGGTCTGGTGAGCAGCAGCTGAGAGAACCAGAGTTCAGTGTGGACAAAATGAGGCCGAGGTGAGAATTCACTCTATACAACTCTGTGAAAGAAGGTTCGAGCTACGTGGGTGTTGGTCTTGTCTCCCTAGTCACAAGTGATAAGAGGAAATTGCCTCAGGTTGCACCAGGGGAGGTTTAGTTCGAATATTAGAAAAGATTTCTTTCCTGCAAGAGTGGTCAGCATTGGAACAGGTTGCCCAGAGAAGTGGTGCAGTCCCTAGAGGTGTTCAGAATCCTTGTAGATGTGGTGCTTAGGGACATGGTTTGGCAGTGTTAGGTTAAGAATCAGACTTGATGGCTTTCGGAGGTCCTAATTATTCTATGATTAGGCATCAATCTTCTGGCTGCATGCTCATCCCCAATATTGTAACCAAGGTAAGAATTAAAGATAAGATCATTCCCCAAATCCACTACTTCATATGCCAGTGGTGGCCACGGTAGGACACAGAAGACTGGATTAGGTGAGCATGGAAAGGTATTGGAGGCCTCTGATGAAGTATCTTGTGGACACGTTTACTGCAGGATCGCATCTCTGCATTTTATGAAACTCTTGCTGTCCACCAACGATGTGCTAAAATCACATGGATAAAAAGAAACCATTACTTGTGTTGGAAGTTGCTTGTAATTATGACCCACCTGATCTCTTTGATGATAGAAATCATTCTGGTGGTAAAACTACCTGGTGGCACTGGAAACCAGGGTGCATCAGGGTTTATTCAACTCAAGCTGCCTGAAGAAGAGCCCCATAAAAACGTCGTTAAAATAAACTTTGGTAGACAGAGACCTGGTGTAAACCAAGTGTAAACTCTGAGTGGATTTTTACTACAGACCCATAAACCTCTGAAAATAAAAGTTTGTAGTGAAAATTGAGAGAGCCATCTATCATGGGAATGCTGGGTGCTCCCATGGTCTGCAGGTACTGACTCTGTCCTGCAAATCTCATCTTCTTTTCCAAAGCTCTACCTAGAAATGATACTCCTGAAACTCCACTTCTGCCTCCTCTGCTGCAAAATTATTCCAACCTTGGCATCCTTCCAGCCTCAGACCACAACCAGCAAGGCAATTCTTTTCCTCCACCTTTTTTTTTTCCTTCATATCCCTCAGGAAAACTTCATGCAAAAGCCATAGCTTTTGTTGGCTGTAGTACATCAAGATCTCAACAAAACAAAACAAAAAAAAAGTGCCACTAATTGTAACATTTGTAATTATTTCTGGCTTTTAATTTTTATAATGACTCTTCATGGTTCTGTTGACCAGAGGGAAATTTTAATCCCCAAACGTGCCCATGTGTCAAAATTGTCATTATACTTCAGGAAGGAAGGAAGAAAGGGAAAAAAAAAAAAGGCTTTTAAGAACTCATAAAGTTTACTTATTGAAAATGAGAAATGAATATTTATTGTCAGATTTCCATCTGAGATTGAAACCTTTTATTTAACAAGGACTGGAAGTGTAAATTATTCAAATGTTTACATTTGAATGCTGCTGTACTCTAATGATTCCATTTTCTGCAGTGTATTAGGGGCAAGATAATGAAAACCTTCGTCAGAATGTTAAACAAACACCCAGATACAACTTTCTGTGGCAATGGAAGAGGTTTGGTGATGCAGTCAATGAGGGCAGTCTCATGCTCCTGTAGAAGTCAGTAGGGCAAAATAAATAACAGGATGGTAGGGGCTGGAAGGGACGTTTGAAGATCGTTGTGTCCAACCCCCCCCTCCCCCCCAGGGAAGGCAGGTTTGCCTAAAGAAGGTCACATGGGAACATGTCCAGGTGGGTTTGGAATGTCTCCAGAGGTGGAGACTCCATCACCTCTCAGGGAAGTCCATTCAAGCGTTCCATCACTCTTAAATTAAAGCAGTTCCTCCTCATGTTTAGATAAAAGTTCTTCTGTTCAAGTTTGTGCCTGTTATAGCTTGTTCTGTGGCTGGGCATTACTGAAAAAAGACTGGACCTGTACTCCTGATATTCACTCCTGATATTCAAAGCTCTCCAGACTCTCCACAGCGCTGACCTACATGGATAAAACAACAATACACCTATTGCTTCTTAAGTAGCATCAAGATGACAGATGGTTGTTAAAAAGTAGACTTTTTTTTCCCATTATACATATGCAGATGTGTTTAATATCTGTGTGAGCTTCGACTTGACCAGCAAAGGCATTATACAGCTATGAAGGTAAGAAGCTTGCTTTGAGTGCTTGGAGGGGCTTTTTTTCTCATAAATGATGGAGCTGAATGGAGAAAGGAGTTTGGAAATGTTTAGCACTGGAGCATTTTTGTTATTTTATTTAAGAAACAACATAGTGAAGAAGATGGGGGCAGACATCTTTCAGTCTGCCCAGTACCAGGACAAGGTACAATGGGCACAAACTGAAACCCATCTGAAGATGAGAAAACACTTCTTTGTTGTCAAGGTGCTGAAGCCCTGGATCAACCCAGACAGGCTGTGGAATCTCCTCTGGAGGGATCCCAAACCTGCTTGGACATTGTGATTCTGGGCAATCTGGCCTAGATGATCCTGCTTTATCAGAGGGTTTGGTCAAGATTATCTCCAGAGGTCCCTTCCAAACCCCACTGTGCTGAGATTTTCAAGCACTGGTACAGACTGCCCAAGGAGATGATAGAGTCATCATCCCTGGAGGTATTTAAAAGATGTGTGGATGTGGTGCTGAGGGATATGTTGTAGCAGTAGTACCTTTGCAGTAGAGGTGGGATTGTGAACTTTAAGGTGAGTGGTTGGACTTGAGGATCTCAAAGATCTCTTCCAGCATCAACAGTTCTATGGTTCTGCTTTCAGTCCTTGAGAAACACCTACTCAAAAACACCCTTGCACCAGAGGAAAATAGAAAGGCAACAATAAACCTTGGAGAAGACTGGAAATCACCGTGTCCATTGTGCAAGCCCTGGGCACCACTGCCAGTCCCATTCCCAACTTGAGGTGTGGGGGAGTACCCCAGCACAGTCCAGAGAGGAGAAGTCAGTCTGAGTTGGTACAGGAGTAGAATTTTCTGCCTTAACTGTGATCTTTCTGAACTTCAGCCATTGCATTAGGCAATTGTTTTTTTTCCCCTCTCCAGGGCTTTCAAGGGATATCCTGTTCATGCATCCAGAGCCTAGTACACAGGTGACAGGAGTTTCTCATATTTAAGAAAAAACAGAAAAACTCATGCACTCAAGGAGAAAAATGGGTTTTAAACTGTTAAGATAATTTTTTTTCCTACCTCATAAAGAACTCAAAAGAGGCAAAAGCCCAATTTTCCCACCATTCCAACCTGGGTTCCACAGCCCTCACCTGTGTCACTCCTGTTACGCACACTCCAAAGCACTGCAGCTGCCCTTATATTTTTCTGCCAGTATAATTTCTTAAATACACAAATATTAGACTCCAGGGCATGTTTTCCTGGGCCAACAATACATGCCTCACTTTTATTGTGAGGCACAAGCCCTTCGGTTTCATGTCTTTTGACCTCCCAAGAAAAGTATTAATGACCCTATAAAGCTCTCTCTGGCATGTATTCATATTCATACAATATACTGCTTTGTTTTTATATTGCATAGTAAAAGGGGGGGAGAGGAGGGAGTGGGGAAGGAAGGAAAAAATAAAAAGACAGTTCGTGGAATCAGAGAATAGTTTGGGTTGGAAGAGATCTTAAAGAGCACCTAGTTCCAACCCCCGTGCCATGGGCAGGGACACCTTCCACTAGACCAGGTTGCTCAAGACCTTATCCAACCTGACCTCAAACACCTCCAGAAAGGGGGCATTCACAACCTTCCTGGGCAACCTGTTTCTGTGTCTCACCACCCTCACTCTTAAGTATTTCTTCCTAATATCCAGTCTAAATCTACTTTCCAGCGTACTAAATCTTTTCCAGCATAAATCCATTCCTTCCCGTCCTGTCACTGTAAGCACTTGTAAAAAGTCCTTCCCCAGCTTTTGTGTAGCCCCTTTCAGGTACTGGAAGGCTGCTCTAAGGTCTCCCTGGAGTCTTCTCTTCTGCAGGTTGAACAGCCCCAACTCTCTCAGCCTGTCCCCATAGAGGAGCCCTGTGATCATCTTCATGGTCTCCTCTGGACTTGCTTCAGCAGTTTGACATCCTTCTTGTGTTGGGGGCATGAGAACTGGATGCAGTTCTCCAGGTGGGGTCTCACCAAAGCAGAATAGATGGGGGAATCACCTCCCTCATCCTTCTAATGATTCTGGGCTGGCAGAGACCAGTGCTGGCTCACGTTGAGTTTTTCATCAACTGACACCCGCAGGTTCTTCTTCTCGAGACTTGCTCTCAAATCACTCCTTGACCAGGCTAAATTTCTGATCCTTTCACTACAAAATGTACTTCAGAGAGGGGAAAAAAAAAATCAACAGTGATCTGAAGAATAAATTGCATTATTTCAGCTATATGAAGACATTGGATTGCTGGGGCATGTGCAGAGAAGGGCAAAAAAGCTGATGAGAGGTCTGGAGAAGAGGTCTGGTGAGAAGCAGTCGAGGCATTTGGAGTTGTTTAGTCTGGAGAAGAAGATGCTGAGGGGGAGACCTCTACCTGGAAGGAGACTAGAATAAGGTGGATGCTGATCTCTTCTCCCCAGTATCAGGTGACAGAATGAGAGGAAGTGGCCTGAAATTGTGCCAAGGGAGTCTTGAAAGTCTCTTCCAACCAAAGCAATCCTATTATTCCATTCCATTTCTCTTTGGATTAAGGTGGAGGAAGGGGAAATTTCTATTGAAAAATGCTCTCCTGGTCCCCTCTTGGAAGCTGTCCCAGATGGATGATCTTGACATTTCTTCCAACCTGGTTGATTCTATTCTGTTCTATTCTATTCTATTCTATTCTATTCTATTCTATTCTATTCTATTCTATTCTATTCTATTCTATTCTATTCTATTCTATTCTATTCTATTCTATTGCTGCCTGCAGTAGGAGCTCTTTTCGTTGGCCAGCAGGAACTCTGCTGTGGAAGGCAGCAGCTGGACTTTGTTACTAGAGTCATAATTGGAGATAAAGCAGAAATAAGTTGAAATAGAAGTAATCTGAGCTAAAATATCACAGAATCATAGAACAGTTTCGGTTGGAAAAGATCTCTAAGATCGAGTCCAACCTTCAACCTAACATTGCCGTGGCTATTAAGCCATGTGTGACAGAACCATGTCCACACATTTCTTGAACAGCTCCAGGGATGGTGGCTCCATCACCTCACTGGGCAGCCTGTTCCAATGCCTGACCACTTTTGCAGAAAAGGATTTTTTCCTAATCTCCAACCTAAGCCTCCCATGGCACAATTTCAGGCCATTTCCTCTCTCTCTATCACTTGATACTGAGGAGAAGTGCACATGTTAGTAATAAACAGTTTGCTAAACATTGGTGTAGTAACTATACATCATAGTAGAGTATTTCTACAGACATTTTCCAGTGCTCCAATCTTGCTTTTTGATATAGTGGCAGTATTAAAATCCCTATCAAAAACTCATATGCAATATTGCCAGGCCATTATCACTCTCTCATTTGCACAGCAGACATAAAAATGTATCATCACTTCTTATACATGGCAAAACAGACTCAGCTAGGAAAAGAGCATCTGACTGATGTGGACAAAATCTGTTTTAATTAACCCTTTAATTAAATCAAATACTTGAAAAAATCAAATCCTTGATAAAATCAAATACTGAACCGGTTGGTGTGGGATCAAAGGAGTCCACAGCAATGATGTAAGGACTGAAAACCTTCTGATGTGAGAACTGGCTGAGAGACTTCAGGTTGTTCAGCCTGGAGAAGAGAAGACTTGAGAGAGACTACCTGGTGGCTTTTCATTGTTTACATGGGCTGATCAGAAAGCTTGGACAGACCTTTTAGTAAAGCCTGCTGTGACAAGGCAAGGAGTGATGGTTTAAACAAAAAGAGGGAGATCTAGACTGGAGAGAAGGAAGAAATGCCTGGCATCAAGGGTGGTGAGACACTGGCCCACGTTGCCCACAGAGGTGGTAGATGCCTCATCCCTGGAACCATTCCAGATCAGGTTGTTTGGGGCTCTGAGCAACCTGCTCTAGTTATAGATGTCCCTGCTGACTGCAGGGGGTTTGAACTGGATGACTTTGAAGGTCCCTTCCAACACAAACCATTCCATGCTTCCATAAATCCACACAACAACCAGAGCAATTATTTTTTGTAACATATGAAACAAATCAAGGAAAACTTAATTTCAGCTATAGTGTCCTCAGCTCTGCTATATCCATGGGAAGGGAAGGCAAATCTTGCTTCTACTTGCCTGGGAATTTTTCCTCCTACTTTGAAGGGAAAATCATCACAGTTCATAAAGTCTGGGGGTTTTATTAACACAGAACTACTTTTTTTTCTGTTCTAACACTTAACAAAAAGCGCTTCCAAAGTTCGCAGAAGCAAATTAGCCAAAAGGAAGCCTCCAAGCTGATCTCCAAAATGATGAGGTGGAGAAGCTGCCACCCCAAAAAAATATAGAAAACACTCTACAAATCCATATAGACAACAGAGGAAGGGCATTTGCCAATATCTTTGTCTTCCTAGTTAGTATTTTACTTTTCAGTGTTGATATTGAAGGCAGAATAGATGGAAACATTCATAATTAATAATGACAAAATCTAAAGGTTTGTTCATTTTATTACTTTTTAAATGTAGAAATATAGTGAGCAACATGAAACTGGAGTTATTTGGCAACATCCTTGCGCTACACAGAAATAAATCCACTCCAGCAAGTCTCCAAGGGATTTTAGACCAAACCTTGTGAATGCCGAGGAGGAAATCTAAAAACAATCTTGGGCATGTTTATTGAGCCAAAAAAGTGTACAAATTTTGATTTGATTTTTTGGGTATTTTTGTGACTGGAAAACTCCTCAGACAGTTGTGATCTGAAAAAGTGGTTTCTAGTCAATCACGATGATTTTCACTCTTCCACCAATGTCACGTGAAGACTTTTATTGCAGGTCTTGGGAGGGAGCAGCAGAACTCAAGGCAGAGTGGGTGTGGATTTGGGTTTGGTGAGCACTGGTGGTCTAGAACTGATTCACTGGCAGCCCGCTTTGTATTCATTTCTCCACAGAGGATATCTCCAGCTTGTTCCATCTGGATCCTACTGAAATCTTTACATTACTTTCTCCATTACGAATGAGTCAAATTTCAGGGTAAACTAAGAAAGTAGTTAAAAAACAGCTCTGTGCTGAAGATCCCAGGGCCTTTGCAAATAGGGGTGAGTTTAGGAACAATCATGAAAGGTTTTGGAAATAAAAATCTCTCCTTACTCCTGATACTCAGAACAAAGGTATAAGAGTGGAGCTGAGGAAACTCCTCATGTGGCTAATCTGTTACTGTTGCAAAAGTAATACATCGAGGGGCCTCAGTGTAAGAGGGACATGGAGCCATTGGAGCAGGTCCAGAGAAGAGCCAAGATGACCATGGGGCTGGCACCCTTCTGCTGTGAGCACAGGATGAGAGAGTTGAGGTTGTTTAGAATGGAGAAATGAAGTCAAAAATAAGGACGAAAATAAGGCCTGGCAGAAGGAAGCTCTGCCCACTGTAAATGAAGATCATGTTCGTGAGCACCTAAGGAATCTGAATGTGCACAAATCCATGGGGCCTGACGAGATCCACCCACGGGTCCTGAAGGAAGTGGCAGATGAAGTTGCTAAACCACTGTCCAT
>WAAF01005138.1:74626-93412 GCA_013400475.1 Tricholaema leucomelas | reverse complement strand
GAGGGGGGGGGGGTGGGTGTGGGGGGGAAGAAATTTAAAGATTTAAAGGTATTTCCACACATGCCCAGGATCCAAGGGCACACCAACTGCACTTATGAAACCATAGAGACATAGAACACTTTGGATTGGAAGGTACCTTCGGATCATCTAGTTCCAACCCCCCCACCATGGGTAGGGAAACCTTCCACCAGACCAGGTTGCTCAGGGCCTTATCCAACTTGGGCAGCTTTTGATAAATGTTGCCAGAAATTCGGGAGGATTAGTTGGAAAACACCTGTTTTCAAAAGGAAATGGACGGGTTTGAGCTGTTGTGCAGCACAAGACAGTTGTTAAAAATCTGGAATTTTATGATGTTGGTTAATAAATGTGCCCAAAGATGCCTTCAGTTCTCTGAGCAGGCAACTCTCTCCCTCTCCCACCTTTGCAAACAAGCACGGGAGTGAAAACTCCTCTTTATGCAAAATGTCTACGTATATAAAACTCTTAGGTATAGCATTAACATATTTAAATTATCATAAAAATAAATGGTGCACCAAAACCTTCCCTGGATTTTTTTTTTCCCTTAAAAAATAGTTATGGATATTATTCTCTGAGAAACATCTTCCGTGTGGGCATGCTAAGAATTCATGATTTCATTGCACAGTAGAGAATATGTGAGTTTTATGTGTGATTCACAAAGAAAATTAGGTGTGAAAGTGGGATAAGTACTGGGATGTAGAGCAGATAGCTACCTCCAAGGCAAGATTTACATACAGAGATTTGTATTGTGTTATGGAACCTACTTATTGTAACCATAAAAATTATTTGTACATCGATTTCCGTGGAGTCAAATTTTAAAGACGTAAAAGGTAGTTAATTCTTCCAAATGAGTTTTTAAACAAATACCAAGGGGGCAAGATGCAGCAGAGACCAGAGAAACAGCCTCATTGCACCACACAGCAAATAATACTACCCAGAAATTCACAGCAAATGGAAACGAGAAATCTCCATTAAGAGCTCTACATCCTGTACAATCAATGTCATCAGACCTTGCTGCCCACAGAACATATTTTATATGTTGCTGTTCAATTTCTAGAAGTGAAAGGAGAAAGTATGGGATAGCAAAAGGAGATGAAATGCTCAACACTCAGTTGTTGCATGGTTTTATCCCTGCCTTTCAAACGTGCAAGAAATCCAGTGGAAGTTACTCAGATTGAGACATGGAGCAGAAAAAATGGGAACTGCAAAATATTAAGTGTAAAAACATTTAATCTAAATACAAATCTATTGAGATAAAAGTCTCTGTCTTCCTTTACCCTCTTCTCACAATTTTTCCCATATTGATGATTATTAATCATAGAATCCCAGAATTGCAGCATGGTGGGGGTTGGAAGTGATCTCTGGAGATCATCCAGTCCAACTCTCCTGCTAAAGAAGGGTCACCCACAGCAGGTTGCCCAGGGTCATGATGGCCAGGTGGGTTTGGAATCTCTCTTCAAAGTTTGGAATCTGTCCAGGGGCAGCCTGGGCCAGAGTTCCAGCATCCTCAAAACATAGAAGTTTCTTGTCATGTTCAGATGGGACTTCCTGGATTTTAGTTTATGCTCACTGCCCTTTATCCTGACACTGACAAGATTCTGATCCCGTCCCCTTGCCCCTTAGCCTTTAGCTCTTGCTGAGCATTGAGAAGATCCCCTATCAAGGATGCTCTTCTACAGGCTTAGCAGCCCCAGGACTCTCAGCCTTTCCTCCTCACAGAGATAATCCAGGCCCCTCAGCATTTTTGTTGCCTCTGCTGGACTCTCTTCAGTAGTTCCCTGTCTCTCTTGGACTGGGGAGCCCAGTACTCTAAATGTGTCCTTATTAAGGCAGTGTAGAGGGGGAAAAGAACCTCTCTCCACCTGCTGATCACACCCTTCTTCATGCATCCAAAATGACAGGCTAATTATTACTGCGATGCACCTGATACTCACAGTGCAAATCATTTTTAATGTCGACTAAACAAGGAAACTGAGGGCTGGCAGCCAGCCCAAGGTCACAAGCAGGTCAATTTACTAGTAGAACTGAAATTAAACTTGGGCTCTATTACTTGAGCAATGTGGTCAAACACCAGCAGACTCTTTGCATAGCAGGGATGTGAGTAGTCCCTGATGATGTACCCCACACCCTTGCCAGCAGCTCTTCCTTCATAGGAACCACAGAAAACATGAATACCTCATTTACAGCCAAGTCCATAAACACAGACACCTTACCAAGGTCCAAGCAATCCCATGTGAAACAGCTCTTAGGAAGATGCTCTTTGGAAACGAAGGATATTTAACTCATATTGTGCTCTGGACTGAAATATCTGGATATGGATTTGGCAGTTGCAGAGGTGAGGCTGAACAGCATCTTAACTCTAGCCTGAAATATCTCTAAAGATCTCCCTGAAAGATGGTAGAAACCTGAAATAATCTTGGAACTACAAGCAGGATTTGTCCTTAAACCCAGAGTAAAATTTTGCCCAAACTGAGCCCTGGACTGAACATTGTTTTCATCAGCTTCCCACAACCTGTTTGTTAAAGCCAGGAATTTGCCATCTGATTGACATGAGTGGCAGAGGATCACCTGCCTGCTTTCTGCTAAGCCTCCTCGCTGCAACAGAACTTCAACAGCTGCTAAAATAGTGAAAAGAAAGAACCTTTTCCTCTCCTTTAAGGCAAGAGCAGAATTATCCTTTCCTGTGCCCCAGCTCACCATCACACGCATTCATCCCCACTGAGACATGGGTATTTTCCTATATCCAAAGAACAGTGGAATCATTTTGATTGGAAAAGATCTTTAAGGTCTTCATGCCCAACCATTAACCCAGCACTGCCAGGCCACCACTAGACCAGATCCCTTAGCACCACATCTACACAGATTTAAACCCCTCCGGGGATGCTGACTCCACCACTGCTGTGGGCAGCCTGGACGAAGCTTTGGCGACACTTTTCACAGGATCACAGGATGTTAGGGGTTGGAAGTCACCTCAGGAGATCACTGAGTCTAACCCCCTTGTTGTGGGCAGGACCATAGGATCTAGAGCAAGTTGCACAGGAATGCAAGCAGACAGGTTCTGAAAGTCTCCAGAGAAGAAGACTCCATAAACTCCCTGGGGAGCCTGTTCCAGTGCTCTGTGACCTTTGCAATAAAGAAGTTCTTCCCCATGTTGAAGTTGAACATCCTGTGCTGTGGTTTGCATCCACTGTCCCTTGTCCTGTCACAGGGCACAAGTAAACAGAGGCTGTCCCTCCCTTCTTGACCACCCAGCCCTCAGATATTTATAAATATTTATTAAATCTCCTCTCAGTTTTCTCCAGACTGAACAGCCCCAGCTCTCTCAGTCTTTCCTCATCAGGCAGTGCTCCAGTTCCTTAATTATCCTTGTACCCCTTCTTTGGATGCTCTCAAGTAGATCCCTGTCCCTCTTGAAGTGGGGAGCACAGAACTAGATGCAATATTCCAGGTGAGGTCTCACTAGGGCAGAGTAGAGGGGAAAGAGAATTTCCCCCAGTCTGCTGGACACACTCTTCATAATGTAAACCAGGATACTATTTGCCTTCTTGGCTGCAAGGGCACATTGCTGTCCTACGGATAACTTCTTGTCCCACAGGACTCCTAGGTCCTCCATGGGGCTGCTCTCCAATTTGTTCTTTTTGGGGAAGAAATTGTTCCTAATGTTCAACCTAAACCTCCCCTTGGGCAAATCAAGGCTGTTAATACTTGTCCCATTACTGTTCCTTGTGAGAAGAGACTGACCCTCACCTCACTGCAACCTCCCTTCCATGAGTTACAGAGAGCCAGAAGGTCTCCCCTCATCCTCCTTTTCTCCAGGCTGAACAACTGCCGTTTCCTCAGCTGCTCGTCACCAGACCTGCTCTCCATATCTTTCATCAGCTTTGTTACCCAGCCCAGACCTGCTCCAGCATTTCAATATCCTTGTTGGAGTGAAGAGATCCCAAACTTAACACAGTATACAAGATGCAGAAGAGGCAACTTGTTCCTCTAATGTACCTCTCTTCACTGGTGTCTTCAATTATTATTCCAGTCACCTCCTCCTACCATGAGCTGGGTGCTGTTGGAACACACCACAGCTCTTCTCAGCATGGATCTCTTGGCTGTGTCAGGATGGACAATCCCCTCTAATTTTTAAGACAGAATTTATGAGAAAACATCCAGGTCTGTACAAATGTTGT
The DNA here is from genome assembly GCA_013400475.1 of Tricholaema leucomelas. Classification (NCBI taxonomy): domain Eukaryota; kingdom Metazoa; phylum Chordata; class Aves; order Piciformes; family Lybiidae; genus Tricholaema lacrymosa; species Tricholaema leucomelas. The sequence goes on along the minus strand of WAAF01005138.1, from coordinate 89,216 downwards.
TTATTGTTGTTGACATTGCCTGCTTTTTCTCTCCTTCCTATCCAACTAGCAAAACAATCCAGGCACCAGATACCAATTCCTGACAGCCTTGCACCAATAATATCTACTCTAAACCAGATAAAGTACCTGATTACTCAGTGACTTTAAAAAATCCTTTAAAAATCTACTCAAAATTAGCAAAACCCATTTTTCTAGATGGTACCTTCCAGGAAAATTTACCTGTTGACACCTCCATTGTTTTGTAGGACTTAAAAAAAAAGGGTAAGAAATATTTTTACCTTATTTTACATAGAATTTTATCAACTAAACCTACTAAAAAAGATAGTAAAGAAGCAAAGTTAGCTATTAGATAACAGTCCTTGCTGCCAAAAGCCATAATCTGACACAGATTGAGCCTGGTACAGTAGTCAATTAATGGCTCAGTGCTCATACAATAATGACCTACTAACCTGACGGTGTGTTGCTCTCACATTTTGCTGTCCCCTGGGATGCTACTGTCACTGTGTTATCTATTGCCTGCTTCCCTATCAAAGAAAATAAGCAGAGCTGAAATGTATGTACGCATCAAGCTCTGTAGTTCATTGCACACCAACCTCAGCAACTGGAGGAACAATAGATTTATAAGTTTATCCTACATTAAACCAAACATGCCTGACTGCACTGTAAATTACTAAATAATAAACCAGGTGGTGTAAGATCCTGACTTGGACAGAATATAAAAATCTATCAACCTGTAAAATACAATAACCATAAACGTGCTATGTAGCTGATGGCTCAGGTAAACCATCCACCTCCAGCAACAGAAGGGCTTTTCCAAGAGTAAATGGCAACAAAAAGGTTTCCTAAATTTAGGTCCTGAGCACTTCATCATCCCACGCAACACCATCAAGAGGAGAAATATAATTGAGCTAAAAACCAGTGGTAAATGTGTTTGGTTTGTTTACATTTCTTTGTCTCTAATGGAGCTATTTCATGGTAATGTGCTGTGTTTCCCAGCATATTGCCACAGGCATTTAGTCTGATCTCTAAAGAGAAGATGAACTACTGCAAGAGGGCATACTTCTTCAGTGCTCCAACTTCACATTCAAATAAGACTGAAGTGCTTGTGGGAGGTGCAAAATGGAGAGAGACAGAAGGTCAAAGGGCTTGCTTTCTTGGAGTGGAAAGATAATCCTTACTTTAAAGTCATTCTTACTTTAAAGCAAACTCACAGCAGCTGTGTTAGGTCAATAAAATATTTTGTGTGCCCCTCCTCAAATGATATCTGGAATCTTTAATAAGCCCTACATTTGTTGCCAAAATTAACTGCCACAAATCATAGAATCATAGCATGCTAAAGACTGGAAGGGGCCTCTGAAGACCATCAAGTCAAACCTCTCTATTAAAGCAGGGTCACCCACAGCATGTTGCCCAGGATCAAAATGCCCAGGTGGGTTTGAAATCTCTCCAGAGAAGGAGAATCCACAATCTCTCTGAGCAGTCTACCCCAGGGTTTCAGCACCCTCACAGCAAAAGGGAATTTTTCTCCTGTTCAGCTGGAAACTCCTGGGGTCTCTGTTGCCCCTTTTCCTGTCACTGCATCACTGAAAAGTGCCTGGCCCTATCTGTGTAGCTGTCTCAGAATCACAAAGAGATGGGAATTGGAATGAACCTCTGCTAGGTTCATCTAGTCATTTTTGGTCAGCAAGAGCGAAAGCAACTAAAGTCCAATACCCCTGCCAAAGCAGGATCACCAAGGGCAAGTCACAAGGGACGCATCCAGACAGGTCTTGGAAGTGTCTTGAGAAGGAGACTCCACAGCCTCCCTGGGAAGCCTACTCCAGAGCTTCAATACCCTCATACCAAAGAAGCTTTTCCTTCTGTTCAAACAGAAACTCCTGGGTTTAGTTTGTGCTTTTTGCCTCCTGTCTTGTCACTGGGCATCACTAGAAAGAGTCCATCTCCATTCTCCTGACACCCACCCTTCAGATATTTATAAACATTAATAAGATCTCCTCTCAGTCTTCTCTCTAAACAGCCTCAGGTCTTTTGGCATTTACTCATCTAGTGCCTTCATCATCCTCATAACCATCTATTGGACAGTCTCTAGTATTTCCCTGCTCTTCTTGAACTGGAGAGCCCAGAACTAGACACAACCTTCTCACTGGGGCACAGAAGAGCAGGATGAGAACCTGATTCAAAAACCTCCTATCAAGGCATTCAAAATCTATTCAGGAAATTCCAACTCCAAAACCTCCACTAGTAATTAATGTCATTTTAGGTACTTTTCAATAAACAAAGTGGCTTGAATTTCTATGATTTGCCAGCAGTGTTTACAGTCATAGAGGAACAACTAATTGCTGTGTGGCTTGACATCATTACAGAGAAATGATGGGGGATGCAGACACTTTAATTAGGGGTGGCTTTAAGTTCAGGATATGACTGGTATCATAGTGCTTTTCTAATGTGCTTATTTAGGATGATCACACTGCAACACAAACACATTTTTCCTTTCTGCAAGCCTTGTCTTTGCAACAAAAAATGAAGTAATTTTTGCATACAGGTGAGCTGACAATATATATTTCTCTAGCTGATTTTATTCCCTTGTTCTAATGATCATAAAGAAATGTTTTTTAACCTAACAAAGTGCATACTCAACTATGGAGAGAATCATAAAATGCACTGAGTTGTAAGGGACTTCTAGAAGTCATCTGCTCCACCCTCCCTTTAGTCAGCAGGGACACCACCAATAGATCAGGTTGCTCATAGTCACATGAAGCCTGACCTTAGCACCAGGCTTGGTAAAGTTAGAGAATGGTTGGACTCAAATATCTTCAAGGTCTTTTCTAACCAAAACCATTCTGTGATTCTATGATTCAATGACTGATGCATGAAGAGATACAGGTGGGATTGTGTTTAGAAAACTGGAAATCTTTTTCCCCATTCTGCAGCCTTAAGGGGTGGGGAAACTTAATAACAGTTAAAAGGGGTAAGTTTTGTTCCTCTCTGTGCACAACTTCATCGAGTTCGCAGTCTGCACTTTCTTAAGGTGCTGAGATGATTATGTGTCTTTTAATAGACTTTGACTCGGGAGACAAACATGTTGAGAGCTGTCATCATCAAGATGCCTGCTGTCATTGTGCCATCTTCTTAACCTAACGTAAGGAAATTCATATTTAGTGAATGAGGAAATTACTTTGGGTATGTATCATTCAAATCCTTGAGGATTATTGGCTAATTAGGAGCACAGTAATGTAAATTTGCCTTGTGTCAGGTTTTCAGGAACAGTAAAATAACATAATTAAGCAGTGAACAAAGTAGATCATTTAAGCTACTCTTCACTGACAAATGTATATGATGTCTAAATATACCATGGTCTCCTAAACTAGTAACTAATGAGGACTGACTACTTGCTGGAAACTCTAAAATCATGGTTTAAAAGTAATCGAGTATGTTAGTCTAAAGTAAACAGCTATAATGCACACTTAGTGCTGCTAAGGAGAAGGAGGGTGATATTTTCAGAAGCTCTCTGGATGGAGGCCTGTGGCCTTGGGTGGTGGGCACATTTGAATAGCTGATGAGGCATCTCAGATATCTCCCTCCAAAGTTCAAGCAGAAACTAGTAAAGACATGCAGCTGCAGCAATGCCAAATGGAAATTCAGCACAAAAGCATGCAAGGTGTTTGCATGCTCAATTGAAAATATGTTCTGTTTCTATAATCTGATTCTTCCTTCTTTCTTTTTCCCACCTCAGTTCACCCTCTACTTCCCAGGTCGTGATTTTGAATGACCTGCACTACGAGAGATTTTTATTCCTCAGTGCGCAACCCTTGTTTTAGATCTGCTTCGGGCAACCCTGTCTGAAATCACCACCTGTATGGGCCTCTGTGACATCAGGAAAGTGACATGAATTGAGGAGTGGAGGGACATAAACCACAGTCATCCATGGAGGATGCTCACTTCTCCATACAGTTCCCAGCACTCCCACAACATGTAGAACATTGTTACACAAACTGCACAGACAAATTCTCCTTATCCAATCCAAGAGAACCTTATTTTGTTTTAACTGTAGATGTTACAGTTTAAAATCTGGAGCTCAGCATTGCAGCAGAAGATGGGTGGGTTCCTCACACCAGGATGAGAATATTTTCAATGCTCCACACAGAGATATATACTGAACTTGGTGTCTGAGGTGCTGGAGCTCATCAGCCTTGTAACTGAACAAGCAGTTCCCTGGACCAGACATGGGCAGAGGATCAATGCCTATCAATATCTAAAATGCAAGGGTCAAAAGGTCCAGGCCTTATCAGTAGTGCTCAGCAACAGAACAGGGACTAAAGGGCACAAACTAGAACCCATGAAGTTACCTCTGAAAATGAGGAAAAGCTTCTTTGCTGTGAGAGTACTGGATTCCTGGAGGCTGTCTAGAGAGGTTGTGGAGTCTCCTCTGGAGAGATTCCAAACCCACCTCTCTGTGGTCCAGAACAATCTGCTTTTCCCTTGGGAGAAGAGACAGACCACGACCTCATTCCAATCTCCTTTCAGAGATTGTAGAGAGTGAAGTGCGAACGTTTCACTCAGCCTCCTCTGTTTCCTCAGTTACTCCACACCAGATGTGCTTTCCAGACCCTTTACCAGCTTCACTGCTCTTTTCTGAACACACTTCAGTACCTTAATGTTCTTCTTGGAGTAAGAGGCCCAAAACTGAACTCAGCATTTGAGATGCAGCCTCAACAGTGCTGTGCAAAACAGTGCTGCCCTACTCCTGCCAGCCACACTATTGGTGGAGTAACCATCCCTGGAGGTATTCAGAAAATGTGTAGACATGACACTTTGGGACATAATTTAAGGGCCATGGTGGTTGATGGTTGGACTTGATGATCTTGGAAGTCTTTTCCAACCCAAAGAATTCTATGAATTCAAAGTGCCCAAACTTCTGTTGCTGACTGCAAAGGCATATAAATTACTCCTGGTTTCCATACCAGAGTTTGTAATTACAACGAATAAGTAATTTACAACCCTCTCCTAATCAAAGAGATAATACATAGAATAAGTGTTTCAGAGCAATTAAATCTCTTTTCTAGCATTAACACAAGGGGGAAAAAAAAAAAGAAGAAGAAAAAAAGGTGATTTTGCAGTCTCTTTGTGCCAAAATGTAACAGCACAGAATACAGCACTGTGTTATCAGCTCGAAAAAATTGAAACCTCTCTGCATCTTTTTTTTAAATTATTTATTTTTTTACCCTTCTGTATGCAAGTTAAGTAAAATTGCCTTTCAGGAGAAATGCTTGTGAATTATCAGACTCCTTTTGAAACAAACTGAAGGAGTGCAAGAGCAAATGTGTTCTTCCCAAACTAATTGGAATTTCTATCTAAATTACTCCTAGACAGATTACAAGTGCCAAATATAAGCCTCTCTTTTCTTGTGTTGTTTTTTTTTTTCCCCAAGAATTTTATTCTAGTTTGTAGTAAAATACAATTCTATTCTAGTTTGTAATAAACTACAAAACATGCCACAAAATCCTTGAAAAAACAGGAAGTATTTTAGGGAGAATCACAGAATGGTTTGGGTTGGGAAGAACCTTCAAGATCATCTAGTTCTAACCCCACTTCATGGGATACCTTCCACTAAGCCAGGTTGCTCAAAGCCCTGCTCAGCTTGGGTCTCAGTCTTCTGTGATGCCTATTAAAAGTTACTTTCCATGAGATGATTAGGAATAAAATTGTCAAGTAAGCAGAGAAAAAAAATGCTTCTCAAATTAATCAGTGTATCACAGAATTAGTTCTTTTCTCCCTTCAAGGTAACGTCCAACTGATGGGCTTGTCACCTTGGATAAAGTCTTTTTTCACTTTACACACACTAGCTTTTAAATATTAATTTTCATGAAAAAGAAAACTAATTTTGTAGCTAAAACCTCCACTATCCTTCCTGGCTCCTCATTCCAGCACAGAAAAGCACAGTTGTCACCCCAAAATGAGTTCATTTTTAGCCCTCTGTGTCTAATCACGGCAAGAGCCAGTAAAATAAATCAGCAAGGAGTAAAAGTAAAATTTGCAATAACCTGATACTACTGCCTCATCCTCCCACATCTCAGGACATAAAACTTACTGTCAGAAGAACTCACAGCATGAGAATTAATCAAGGAACTCTTAAAATACTCCAAGCACCTTCCTTCTGATGACTAATTTGCCTTTCCTATTGCAAACTACTAATTTTTTATCTCAATCGATATGTACGAATATACCTCCCCATCAATCACCCAGAGCAAGGACAAACTTCCACTATTTATATAAGACTGACTACAAGATGAAACAAAAATTGACTACAGCTAACCTGGGTTGGCCACAGCAACGTAGGAAGGAGGGAGGGAAGGGGGTGGAGGGATGGGAACAGATGCAATGGACACCCTAGGGAAAAATGTCAGGTTGGTGGGAGCAGAAAAGCTTCACCAAGCAGCACACAGGAAACAGAGGTGCAGGAAAATTGAAAGAGTCAAAAATAATCTCTTATGAATGATCAAAACCCAGCTGAAGTCCCAGAGGGAAAAGTTTAGAATCAGCTGGAAAAGGGAAACATATCTGAAATATAAGGAAAGGGCCCAGAATTGCTCTGTAGAGAGGGGAGAGGCCAGAGAAAGCACAAATATGGCTCAGATTAAATCAGAGTGAGCCCAACACAACTCAGGAGGCTTTAGTGATGTAAGACCTGTGGAGACTTTCTCTATCCAGTTCAACATTTGAAACGATGAGGAGAAATAAGGAGGAAATCCATGGAAATATTTGAAGACGGACTGAAAGAGCACAGAAACATGTGCACATCCAACCCACACACATCGTCTTCTGCTCTGCCCTGGTGAGGACACATTTGAAGTACTGGGTTCAGTTCTGGTCTCCTCAGTTCAGGAGACAAAAGGATCTAAGGGAGAAAGACCAGTGAAGGCTACAGACAAGATTAAGGGCCTGGAGCATCTATGAGAGAAGGAAAAGCTGAGGCACTTGGCCCTGCTTAGCCTGGAGAAGAGCAACCCCAGAGGAGATTTTCTGAATGCTCATCAAGAGCTAAGGCTTGGGGAGCAAGAGGATGAAGCCAGACTCTTGCCAGTGGTATCCAGTGACAGGACAAGGGGCAATGGGAAGAACTGAAACCCAAGAGGTTCCAACTAAGCAGAAGGAAGAGCTTCATTCTTTTGAGGGTGCTGGAGCTCTGTAAATAATAAGCTTCATTCAAATTTCCATAGCCGGCTGAGTCTAGTCTGGGTGATTTCTAAAGTGTATGGGGGTGGGGGACACCCAAACCATCACACCCACGCTGCCCAGAGAGGTTGTGGAGTCTCTGGATAGAATTCCAAACCCACATGAATAATGTGATCCTGGGCAAGCTTCTGTGGGTGACCTCTAGAGATCTCTTTCAACCCCTACCATGCTGGGACTCTGTGATCTGAGTGGCGAGACTCTGATTTCACAAAGCACTCTGACTGTGCTGAATTCTGAACACAAAGTTTGGCTGATGGACCTTAGCAGGACTGCACCTGTGAGAAAGTCACATTATTAAGGTTATAGATGTGCTTAATTACCTGGATGAAATATGGTCCAATTTGTTAATTTAAGTGAGCAAAGTAGTAAATCATGTTAAATGCTACGGCACTGTGGTACTGCTCCCGAGCAAACTTGATTTTATGGAAAATGAAAAATTAAATTTTCAGAGCTGAAGGCTCTTAGTCCCCTTGTTCTGCAGCACTTCACACACTTTAGTCCCCTACAAAAATCATGTGAAGCATAATACAAAAGATTTTCAAGTGGATAAACATTAACCTCTGAGATAAGGCAGAGATATAGCTATGTAGTTCTAGAAAATCTATTTCTCTAATCCTTTTGATGCTAATCAATTCAGTTCATTATACCCCTGGTTAAGAAATTAAAACCAGAGATAAGTTTTCACATCTCATTTAAATAAACCAAAATAACAACAAAACTCCTAACCCACACAACCAAGGAAAGTCTCCCCACTGCATCTCTTCTCCTATCACATAAAGGCCCAAGAGACTCTAAATTTGACTCTTTGTGCTACTAGTCAGATTGGTTTTATTAATTAAGATACAGAACTTATTGGAATTTACCTTGAAAGACCACACATGGTACATTATTAGAATGATCTCCTTATAAAGAGTAGAAACAAAAAAAAAAAAAAAAAAGGAAAAGAAGTGTAATTGCAGTTCATGGTCTGTCAGCCACATCACTCAGCTTGGTATCACATGCAAACTTGCTGGGGGTGCATTCAGTCTTCCTGTTTATAATATTGAAGGACAACACTGGTCCCCAGCAGATCTAGAGAGGTGATTCTGACACTCTTGCTCTGGTGAGACCTCACTTGGAGTAATGTGTCCAGCTGTTGATCTCCAATACAAGAATGACAGGGACCTGCTGGAGTAGGTCAGAGGAGGGCCACTAGGATGATCTGAGTGCTGGAGCACAGCCTGAGAGAGTTGGGGTTGTTCAGCCTGGAGAAGAAAAGGCTCTGGGGAGACCTTAGTGCAGCATTTCAATACCTGAAAGGGACCTACAGGAAGGCTGGGGAGAGACTGTTTAGAAGGGCTTGTGGTGGTAGGACAAGAGGCAATAGTTTTACACCAGAGAAGGCTAGATTTAGATTGGATGGTAGGAGGAAGTTCTTTACAATATGAGCAGTAGAACACTGGAACACATAGCTCAGAGGTGTAGTGGAGGCATTCAAGGTCAAACTTGATGGGTTTCTGAGCAACCTGTTCTAGTTGGAGGTGTCCCTGCTGGCTGCAGGGGGTTTGGACAAGATGAACTTTGAGGGTCCCTTCCAATCCAAGACATTTCATGATTCTGTGACAAGACCCTAAATCAGCTCTCTGAAAAAGAGACAAAGCAAAGCTGAATGAGAGTAAGACTTAGCAAAGCCAAAGAAGACTGATAGATGGAACCCTTGTGCACTCATTTCATAGCCCAGTGAAAACATGATCCCCTTTTAAACGCTCAGAAGGTGCAACATTATTTCTCAGAGGGAATTTGGCTACTTTGGGAAGTGACACCTGGGCTGGGTGTGCTCAGATCCTCACTGACATACACAGTGTCAGGCAAGGGTTGTGTCTTCAGGTTATTAGGCTACACTGAATATTAATTTAGCTCTGTGCTTACAAAATGACTAACGCCATCAGTGAATTTATTGGAGCCATATTTAAGAAGGGGGTATTTATGGATTAGGCACAGATTTTAGAAATGAAATGGGAGACAATCTAAGAAATCTATCAGGAATAAGATCAACAACTTAAAGTTGAAACCAATCATCTTGAGTCTATATTTGAACTTGGATATGCAGATGTGGTGCACAAGTCCCAATGGTTCAGCAATACACTCAAAGGATCAACAGCCCTATAGACAGCTAAATTACTCGGAAAGCCAGGGAATTTATCAAACATGAATTTCAAAGTGGATTCTAGCCTGCAGGAAAAAATGGAAGTGCCCATTAATGTACATACAAAATAAATGTTGTCTGCAAGCTCATTTGACTATTTATTTTTGACACCGAACTGGCTAAAGATTTTTAATTTACATAAAAAGGTACAAAGCCTGTAACCCCTTTGATGGAAGAGGTGGGAATAAATATCATGCAAAAGAGGGTTTGTTTGTTTTTGAAAAGGAGCACTAACAACCTCACAGGTAGAACACAAAGGGATCATTTACGCTTCTCCACATCTATTAGTGCATTATTTATAACAAACTCCAATTTGAGGACGTTGGCATTAAATATGTTTCTCACATGTAGAGGAAATTCTTACAAACTGATCATATATTATGGATGAAAATTGTAACAGCTACACTGCAACTAGTTAAAGCAGACGCTGAATGAATTAAAGGAGATTTGAAGAAAGGCTGAAGTAGGCTAGAGCCCTCAACAAGTTCAGCTGCTGCCTAACTCAGTATTTTTTTACTCACCAAACTGAAAAGAAAGAAGTTAAATTTTGGTATTGTTGACAAATAATTTATTTTAAAATCAATTTGGCTTTAATAATGAAATACTTCACAGCCAGGATTGAAAAAAATGAAAATGAACCCCACTGAATTGAAGAGGAAACTGAGGGGGGACCTCATTGCTATCTATAACTCCCTGAAAAGAGGCAGAAGGTGTGCATGTGTGTCAGTCTCTTCTCTCTAGTATCAGGTGATAGAAAGAGAGGAAATGGCCTGAAATGGTAGGAGGAGAAGTTTAGTCCCAGGCTGCCCATGGAGGTGGTTGAGTCACCATCCTTGGAGGTGTTCAAGAAATGTGTAGGCATGACACTTTGGGACACGGTTTAGTAGATACGGTGTTGTTCAGCTGACAATTAGACTTGATGATCTCAGAGGTCTTTTCCAACCTTAATGATTCTATGATTTTATGGTGCTATGACAATATTCACATAATCACAGAATGTTAGAAGTTGGAAGGGACCTCCAGAGATCACTGAGTCCAACGTCAAAGCCAAAGCGGGATTACCAACATCAGGCCATACAGGAATGCACCCAGATGGATTTTGAAAGTCTCCAGAGAAGGAGACTTCACAACCTCTGTGTGCAGCAGGGTGCTCTGTCACCCTCACCATAAAGAAGTGTTTCCTCATGTTGACCTGTGTTCTATCTTGCACCTGTTGTTCCTTATCCTATCACTGGGCATCACCAAAAAGAGCCCACCCCTCAGATAAATATAGACATTGATAAGATTCTCTCTCAACCTTCCCTTCTCAATACTAAACAGCCCTGAGTCTCTCAGTCTTTCTTCACAGGAGAGATGTTCAAGTCCCACAGTTATCCTTGTATCTCTCTGTGGGGCTCTCTCCAGCACATCCCTGTCTATCTTGATTTGGGGAGACCAAAACTGGACACAATATTTCATGTGTGATCTCACCAGGACAGAGTAGAGCATAAGGATCTTGGCATCCAGAATATAGCCCTCTTTCAAAAGAACCTCATTAACTGTGTTGAAATGAATGGGGTTTGTATTTTTGGTCTTGTGCCTTGAGGTGTTTTTTCAGAGCTCAGACTACTTGAATTGTGTCTTCTTTTAGCTTTTATGGAGGGCTAAATTAAGTTCTTCACTCTTTGCAGAATCAAAAACCAGATTATGAGTACTTTTCAATCATCACTTTGTGATGGAAAATTCTTTGTAGATTTGGATAGTTCATTAGCAGTTTTTATTCACACCAAAAATGACCATTTCATTCAAAACAGGATCCATTGATAAAGAGTTGTGGGAAAACTGCTGTTGCCTTCACCAGCCTGAAGCTCACATGTGAGCAAAGACTAATGTAAAACTTCACAAAACAGTATTTCAGCATTATCAGGTTGTTGAAATTCTTCATAATGTTGAATAGTTTGGCCATGATACAGAACTGGTTGCTTATTAAAGCACACACAACAGGGCAAGGTATGTAGATACTCAAGGAAGGGAGGATTGGAGGCAGTGAGATCACATCAACACATCCCTCACCTGATACTGAGGTATTCCTGATACTGATGCCTGAGACTCCTGATACTAACTCTAGAGGAAGTCATAGGTAAGAAACACTCCCTACCTTTTTAAGTTCAATATTTTAAATGCTGTTAATTCATAGATTCATGCATTCATAAAATAGAATCATAGAATCACATAATAGAATCATAGAATCCACCAGGTTGGAAGACACCTCCAAGATCATCCAGTCCAACCTATCACCCGTGCTTTATGCTGGAAGGGCCTTAAAATTCATCTAGCTCATATCCCTCTGCCATAGCCAAGGACACCTCCCACTAGCCCAGGTTGCTCAAGGTCTCATCCAACCTGGCCTTGAATACCTTCAGGGAAGCAGCATCAACAGCCTCCCTGGGCAGCCTGTTTCAGTATCTCACCAACCTCACTGTAAAGAATTCCAGTTATACAAAATGTGTATCACTAACAGCATCCCATTCTCCAGTCATGGTGAAACTAAGGAGAAGCAGAAGCCAAGAGATGGATTATGGCAGCAGTCCAACAGATCAACCCGCATTTGCAAACCTACGTGGTCCACACAGACCACTTTGCATGACTGCAGCCACCTCAAGGAAGAGGGATTATGTCTGAATTTAATACCAAAAAAGATCACACATCTCATGATTTATTCAATTTTCATCACAAATAAGATGTTTGCTTATATGTTAAAGGTTCCAACATATTGCAAGACACTAGTGTATAGGACCTGAGATGGAGAAAAAATGTTTTATAGCTTTATAATAGATCAGCCATAATAAATATTTGTTTAACAAAGCCTGCCTGAACTTCATGCATTAATCACAATGGAACGTGGCATGACTGGTATGATTAACTCAAAAGGCATATTCCAAATGATAAATAAGCTAATATTAACCATGTGTGTTCATTAATAATGCACGTTCTCTGTAGTTCACAAATACAACTGATACAGTTAACTGAAGGATCACATTCTTATAATATTCATAATTACAATTTAAATATTCCATTCATAGAATCATAGGATGGTTTAGGTTGGAGGGGACCTCAAGGATCATCCAGCTCCAACCCCCTGCCATAGGCAGGGACACCTCCCACTAGAGCAGCTTGCTCAAGGCCTCATCCAGCCTGGCCTTAAACGCCTCCAGGGAGGAAGCATCCACAATCTCCCTGGGCAACCTGTGCCAGTGTCTCACCACCCTCACTGTAAAGAACTTCCTCCTAACATCCAGTCTAAATTTCCCCTCTTCCAGCTTAAACCCATTCCCCCTCGTCCTGACATTACCAGACCTTGTCAATAGTCCCTCCCCAGCCTTCCTGTAGGCTCCCTTCAGATACTGGAAAGCCACTCTAAGGTCTCCTCGAAGCCTTCTCTTCCCCAGGCTGAAGATCCTGGATCCTGGATCCAAACTAATCGAAAAGCACAATTCAGGTGCTCTCCAAATTTAAGTCCATCACTTTTCTTCATTAGCCTCTTGGCATTTTTCTTGCAGAAGCACTGAAGATAAATGTGATGCTAACGTGGAAATGAACATCATTACCTTTTCTTGAGGGAGGATTTCTTTATTTCAGAAGTCCTGCCTCAGCAAAGAGTTCACCTTTGGTCACCAGCCCCTGAAACACTCAGTCTGGTACTCTGTAGCCTTAAAACCAATATGATTTTGACCTAAGAAGCATCCCAGAATCAAATTGCAAAGCAGTATCTGTATATCATCCTTTGCACATAACAGATGGCCTGAGAGCTCCAAAATGTATCCTCTCCTAAAAAAAGTACCAACAAAACCCCACAAAACCTCATACAACAAAAAAAAAGCAAAACCACACAGCTCTTACCTTTAAATCTGTTGGGAAACAGAAGCAGTGGAGTTTTTCTGCCCAGCAGGATCCATCTATGCACCAGCACCCATGAAGGGTCCGCAGTTGAAGGAAAGGCACCTGTAGGCCTCAGAGTGCAGCCTGCCTGGCTCCTCCAAAGGGTCTTCTACTCCTTCACCTCCATGAGCCAGCATTTATCCAATTAGGAGAATAAAAAGCACCACAAACTCCTTTGAGGGTGGACAGTAAGGCTGTATGAGTGCTGAAACGGGCCAGACCGAAAGAAGCACTTTTACATCTCTTGTTTCACCACAATACAGATGGGACCCATGTGTCAGAGTGAGGAGAGTCTCCAGGTTCTTACAGAGGCCCACACTCCCAGCATGGCAGGGGTTAGAAATTACCCCCAAAAAATCATCTAGTCCCACTCCCTGGCTAAAACAGGGTCACCCATAGCAGCTTGCCAAGCATCACAATACCCAGGAGGGTTCAGAATCTCTCCAGAGAAGGAGACCCCATAACATCTCTGTGCAGCCTTCTTCAGGACTCCAGCACCCTCACACAAAATAACTTTCTTATCTTCCTTAAGTGGAAACTCCTGAGTTCCAGTTTGTGCCTGCTGTCCCTAGTCCTGTCACTAGGCACCACTGACAGGGGTCTGGCCACATCCTCTTGCCCCCCACCCTTTAGCTTTTGCTAAGCACTGAGAGAATCCTTTTCAGGCTGCTCTTCTCCAGGCCCAACAACCCCAGGTCTCTCAGCCTTTCTGTCTCACATCGATGCTCCAGTCCCTTAGTCCTCATTGTAGAGTCTGCTGGACTCTCTCCAGTAGTTCCCTGCCTCTCTTGAACTGAGGACTCAATAACTGAACCCAAGATTCCAGATGTGGCCTAACCAAGGCAGAGCAGAGTGGTACAAGAAGGGTCGGATGGAGGAACCCGGGAACTACAGATCTGTCAGCCTGAACTCAGTGCCAGGGAAACTGATGGAGCAGGTTATCTTGGGGGCAATAACTGTGCACCTGAGGGATGGCCGAGGGCTCAGGTCCAGCCAACATGGATTTAGGAAGCGCAGATCCTGCCTCTCCAACCTGATCTCCTTCTATGATCAGTGACCCGCTTGGTGGATGTGGGGAGGCCTGTGGATGTGGTCTGTCTGGACTTCAGCAAGGCCTTTGACACTGTTCCCCACAGCAAACTGCTGGCTAAGCTGTCAGCCCACGGCTTGGATGGCAACACACTGTGCTGGGTGAGGAACTGGCTGGAGGGCCGAGCCCAGAGAGTGGTGGTGAATGGTGCCACATCCAGCTGG
>WAAF01005138.1:34003-59065 GCA_013400475.1 Tricholaema leucomelas | reverse complement strand
TGTGGATGCTTCCTCCCTGGAGGCGTTTAAGGCCAGGCTGGATGAGGCTTTGAGGAACCTGCTCTAGTAGGAGGTGTCCCTGCCTATGGCAGGGGGTTGGAGATGGATGATCCTTGAGGTCCCTTCCAACCTAAACCATTCTGTGATTCTATGATTCTATGATTCTATGATTTAATTCTTTTTTTTTTTTGGTCCAGAGAGGTGGTGGAGTCACCATCCCTGGAGGTGCTCAGGAAATGTGTGGACGCGGCACTTCATGGCATGGTTTAACGGCCATGGTGGTTTTAGGCTGATGGCTGGACTCAATGATCTTAAAGGTCTTCTCCAACCAAAACAATTCTATCACTCTATAGTTTTTGAAGCAGATAAATCCAGCCACAAAAGCAACAAACTGTTGATTAAAAGCTCAGTGTGGTTCTTATGTAAATAAGACGTCAACATTAAAATTCACACTTAACTATGTTTACCTCCCAAACTGTCGAGCTCATCAATTATTAGGCATTGTTTTAACGCACACAGTATGCCCCCATAATATGGCAATAAGTCCCAAAGACTTATGTAAAATATCTCTTTTTTAATCATGTCGAGTTTCATCGACAAAACTAATCACTACAAAGCCAGTGGCTAAAAAAAAAAACCAACAAAACACAAAAACCCAACAGAAAAAAAAAAAACCTGCAAACAAAATGAACCTTTAAAAGCTAATGACTTAAGGGTGATTTTTACAGACGTATAAAGTATGTTAGGGGCTTTACCCTATTTGTCATTAGCACATGTTTTGAAAGCTTGGCTAATATAATGTGACACAAAATTAGTCAAACACAATTCACGCAATATTGTTTAATTTTACTCCTCATTTAACTTGGTTTTAAGCAAAATCATTCTGTCACATGACAACCTTCACTCCCAACCAGGAATATTTCATCAATGGGTGTCTGCTTTTTAGAAATGAGTTATTAGGAACTGCATGCTGAACACATTCTTAACTAGAAAAACGATCAAGCTAATAGCTTCATCATCTCAGTGACAAACATCTACATACTTTATGCATTATTTACACGAAAGATATAAAAATGAAACTCTGGAAGATCTGCTGCCATACTTCACAGTCATAGTTAAAGCGGTTAAAAATATCCCACATTTATCTTCGGGGTGGCTTTTGGATTTGCATAGGGATATTTGCATAGCGGGTTGCAGTCTGCTCTTAATGTAAAATTTAACCTTTGTACTCTCCCTCTGATGTAGAAGGTATACTCATTAAGGTAAAAATAATGGTAAAAATAAGTCTGCTGGTGATATACATTCCAGGAATGATTCCCATGAGTGGTGAGGAAAGGTAAAATGTGGGTGGGAAAAGCTTTTAATTGAATTAACTCCTCATTTCCTATATTTTTATTTTGAATTTCACTGGTGGAGAGCAAGTTGAGAAAGGTTTGTCAACTGTGTGGGCTGCATGAAGTTCTACCCCCAGCACTGAGGCTCTTGGCACCCTTCAATCCCATGTAAAAGAATGCATTTCTAGGTGCAGACCAAGAACTAAGTGCCTGATATTTGTCGAAGAATGATCACAGGATCACAATCCCCCTTGGAAGGGGCCAAAGATCATCTAGTTCCAACCTTCCTGCCATGGGCAAGTACACTTTCCACTAGAACAGGCTGTTCAAAGCCTAAAGCCTCATGAAGCTACCTGAAGGCAGGTTGTAGCCAGGTGGGGTTGGTCTCTTCTCCCAGGCAACCAGCAATAGAACAAGGAGACAGGTTGGTCTCTTCTTCCAGGGAACCAGCAGCAGAACAAGGGGGCACAGTCTCAAGTTGTGCCAGGGGAAGTATAGACTGGATGTTAGGAGGAAGTTCCTCACAGAGAGAGTGATTTGCCATTGAAATGTGCTGCCCATTGTTCTAAACAACTCCTAAAAGAAACAACAGTACTTTTGCCTGCTTCTCATTTATTGATGCTTTAAAAGTAGAGACATCATCTTTCTGAATGCAAAGCATATTGATATTACAGGGCAGAAGAGCAGATGATCCACCAGGGCTTTGCTTCATGCTCTGAGACAACACAGATGATTCTGCTGAACACTACACAGCACTTTAGCAGCCTAACAGCTCCCAAACAATTAAATCCTTCCAGCACCTTCTGTTTTCATTTCCAAAAAAACTCATACAATCACCTCTACTTCTGTGACCATTCATATGTCTGCAATGACTTACAAAACAGTTTTGGTTGGAAAGGACCTTGAAGATCAACTAGTTACATCTCCTCTGCTATGGGCAGGGACACTTTCCATTAGGCAGGGTTGCTGAAAGCCTCATCCAGCCTGGCCTTCCACTTCCAGGGAGGGGGCATCCACACCCTATTGCAGTCTCACACCATAGAATCATAGAATCAACCAGGTGGGAAGAGACCTCCAAGCTCATCCAGTCCAACCTAGCACCCAGCCCTAGCCAGTCAGCTAGACCATGGCACTAAGTGCCTCAACCAGTCTTTTCTTGAACTCCTCTAGGGACGCTGACTCCACCACCTCCCTGGGCAGCCCATTCCAATGCCAATCACTCTCTCTGTGAAGAACTTCCTCCTAACATCCAGCCTAGACTTCCCTCGGTAAAGAGCTGATTCTTAATCTCCAGTCTAAATGAATCCGTTCATTGTCTTCCTATCACTACAAGCCCTAGGCAAAAGTCCCTGCACAGCTTTCTTGTAGGCCCCCTTCAAGTACTGCAAAGCTGCCTTAAGGCATCCCTGGAGTNGGTGCTAGGTTGGACTGGATGATCTTGGAGGTCTCTTCCAACCTGGTTGATTCTATTCTATTCTAAAGCTCTCTCAGCCTGCCCTCATAAGGGTGGCGCTGCAGCCCTCTAATCATCTTTGTGGCCTCCTTTGGACCTGCTCCAGCAATTTGATATCCTTTTTATGCTGGGGGGGGGGGGGCACCACAACTGGGCACAGTAGTGCAAGTTGCTGTTTCCTTATTCATTCAGGCAACAAAAAAAAAAAAAAAAAAAAAAAAAAAAAAAAAAAAAAAAAAAAAACAAACCCAGGGCTTTTTGTGAAAGAACTCTGCAGGCCTTACGCACACAGGGTAATTGGCCCATTATTTTTGTCTCTCTTTCGGGCAGATCTCACGTCGGCGTTTTCTCTGCGCTGACCCACCAACGACCTCCGCCGTTGACCTCAAAGGACTACTTTCTCTTTTGGTAAAAGATAATTCAGTCTCTCTGGTATGCCTCCTGGGCACAGTCAAAATTATGTCTGGTGATTCCGCGCCATGGACCGACTGTCTGCGAAGGACTCAGCTTCCTACCGCCGCGTTCAATTAATTCAGGACCTCGGGATGGCCTTGAACTGCCCTCACGGGTGGGGAATGGCTCCCACCCTGTCCCCACGGAGCCCTCACCTCTAATAAACACTGCTCTTTAAACACAAGCAGGTGCTTCGGAGCATATGTAAATGCATTGATTTCTCATACAGTCAGTTAGTTAGCGGCCAGTACTCGCCATTGGCTCTGCGGGGAGAGGAGGAAGGCTTGGATGGGGGGTAGGGATGCTTCAGGATTGCACAGCCTCCCCCCCAAAAGTTTGAAATAAAAGCAATGGGGTCCATTTTGAGCCAAAAGACAGGGCAGGAATTGAGAACTGGACTTTTACTTATTTACTACCTCATCCAGACCTGCTGGTGATGGTTCTTGTAAAGATGCTCAGCGAGGTAAATAAAAAGCTTGGAGCCCCAGCAACTGGCTGTTATTACAGCACCGAGTGGAGGTGTACAGAGCAGGAAATAACTCTCCCAGGGATAAATTACATGTGATGAGGGCCAAAAGAATACAGCTCCTATTTCAGGAAGTCTTCCAGGCAAAAGCAGAGATTTGGCAGTTTTAGCGTTCCTTTCAAGACAATCCACATCCACCAAAAACATTACTCTTCACAGAGTACCCCAGAGGCCTTTCCAATCATCTGGATGCTTGCAGTTATTCCATTCCCTCAAATTCAACACAGATCTTCTTTATTAATTTTAATTTGTCATCAATAACCTGACAGGCTCTCTTTCGGCAAGAAATACTGTATTAACTGTTTCACTCACTGTGGCAGCTATTAAAAATGTGATAATGATTAGCAGTAATGAGGTCAAATAGAATAATGTGAGTATAAGTTGCTACCAGCGAAATATATAACACAAGAGGATTTATTATGTTCACTTGCTGAAATGTAATTTAAAAACAGGATATTACCACCTGCTATGCTGGCTCATAGGGTTATCCAGATCATTTAAACATTTCCTGCTAATATGTTTATTTGCTCCTGGCAGATATTGCCACGACTGTATTTCAAATAACTACACTTAAAACAAAGTTAAATGTTCCTATTGACTTAATATAAATATGATCGTGTAAAGCAATGACTAGACAAGGAGCTGGTAAACAAAGTTACTTGAGCATCAGTATCATTCAGTGGGGGAAAAAAATGATGCAATAACTTTGAGAGTTGTGGGTAATAAATCAGGTATGTGAAGAGCAGATTTGTGGTAAAGAAACTTTTTGTAGGTGCTAGGGAAGCAGATCTGTGTTAGAGAAACTTTTTGTAGGTACTAAGGAAGCAGATCTGTGTTAGAGAAACTTTTTGTAGGTGCTAAGGAGAGATATGTGAGAGTTGTAAGGATAGTGCTGCTGGTATATGAATCCTCAAGGAGAGAGAGGAAAGTTCTGGGCTTCCTAGTTCAAGAGAGACTGGAGAGAATCTAGCAGAGATTACAAAGATGCTGAAAGCCCTGGAGCACCAATGTGAGGAGGAAAGGATGAGAAATCTGGGGTTGTTTAGCCAGGAGAAGAGTAGCCTGAGAGGGGATCTCCTCAACCCCAACCACACTGGGATTCTGGGATAGTATGAGAGCTCAGTAAGTTTACAGATGACACTAAATCAGGTAGGAGTGTTGATCTGCTCAAGGGTAGGAAGGCTCTGAAAAAGGATCTGCCCATGCTACATCAATGCACTGAGGTCAGTTGTATGAGGTTTAGCAAAGTGCTGGATCCTGCACTTGTGTCACAGCAACTCCATGAATGCTCCAGGCTTGACACAAAGTGACTGGGAAGTTGTATGGCACAAAAAAAAAAAAACAAACAAACCAAAAACCAAGGATGCTGGTTGATAGCAGCTGAAAATGAGCCAGGAGTATGCCCAAGTGGCCAAGAGGGACACCAGCATGCCAGCCTAGATTGGCAATAGTGTGGCCAGCAGGAGTAGGAAAATGGCTGTGCTCCTCTACTCAGCACTGGTGAGGTCACATCTCAAATCCTGGGTTAAGTTTTGGGACTTTCACCCCAAGAAAGACATTGAGGTGCTAGAGTGTGCCCAAGCAAAAGCAACAAAGCTGGTGAAAGATACAGAGAACAGGTCTGGTGACAGACAGCTGAGGGAACTGGCGTTGTCTGGTCTGGAGAAGAGGACACTGAGGAGAGACCTCATTGCTCTCTACAAGTCTCTGAAAGGAGGTTGGGTCCAGGTGAGGGTCAGTCTCTTCTGCCTAGTATCAGGTGTCAGAAGAGGAAATGGACTGAAATTGTGCCAGGGGAGGTTCAGGTTGGGTACAAGGAAAAAAACATTTTCTGTGAGAGTTGTCAGGCATTGGAAAAGGCTACTCAGGGAAGTAGTGGAGGCATTGTCACTGAAGGTGCTCAAGAAACATGTGGACACAGCTTCATGCCCATGGTGATATTAGGCTGCTGGTTGAACTCAGTGATTTTAGAGGTCTCTTCCAGTCCAAGGAATTCTATGATTCTGTTATAAATACCAGGGCAAATTATGGGAAGCATTAAAGCACAGCCGAGGAAGAGACCAAAAGATAATCTCATTTCTCATCTATATGCTCCTAAAAAGACTTCAGATTTTGGTATCTTCATATAACTTTTCAATTTGTCTATCAGAATAGATTAATCCTGGGTTTTCATAGCAGTGACACAGAGCAATTTGATAGAGACCTGGATGAAACTCTAGGAACACTTGAGCTACAAAAGCTTTTTCAGCTTGGGAAGATGCAAGTTTAATATAAAAAAATAAAAAGTGAAAAGCTCGTTCTCACCTGGTTGAGCTTTAATTTTGAGCAGAGATTATGGAGTCAGGCCAAATTACATTTCTGCTTACACTGGTTTAAATCCCTGAAATAAACCAGAATTCAACCTGAAAGCTGTGGGAAGTGGTGTATCTCTGAGAAGGAAGAGCTGAGAGACCTGGCGCTGTTGTGACTGGAGGGCAGCAGCCTGAGAGGGGATCTTCTGAACCCCAACCGTGCTGTGAGTTCTGTGAGAGCTCACTAAGTTTCCTGATGACACTAAACTGGGTGGGAGTATTGATATGCTTGAGGGCAGGAAGGGTCTGCAAAGGGATCCAGACAAGCTGGTGATGGACACAAACTGGAACCCAAAAGGTTTCATATGAAGAGAATAAGAAACGTACTTGGTGTGAGGGTGCAGGAGCCATGGAGCAGACTGCCCAGAGAGGTTGTGAAGTCTTCTCCAGAGAGATTCCAAATCTCCTGGTCCTGGGCAAGCTGCTGTGGGTGACCCTGCTCTAGCATGGAGGCTGGATTAGATGATCTCCACAGATCCCTTCCAGCCCCCACCATTCTGGGCCTCTGGAGTTCTTTTCAATGTACAGCATGATTCAGCCATCAGTACTGAGACTCTTGCACCTTGGCAAGATGGGCTGCTGGAAGTGACGTCCTGCTAAGGTTAAAAGTTGGGTCTTAAGGTCTCTTCCAACCAAAATGATTCTATAATTCTGTCTCAAGCAGGATTGCTTCCATTCTGTACACCATTCCTTGCTGTTCTCAGCACTGGTCAGGCCACACTTTGAGTACTGTGTCCAATTCTGGGCTCCTCAGTTCAGGAGAGATGTTGAGGTGCTGGAACGTCTCCAGAGAAGGGCGACAAAGCTGGTGAGGGGCCTGGAACACAAACCCTATGAGGAGAGGCTGAGGGAGCTGGGGGTGTTTAGTCTGGAGGAGGCTCAGGGCACTCCTCATTGCTGTCTACAACTACCTGAAGGGAGGTTGTAGCCAGGTGGGGGTTGGTCTCTTCTGCCAGACAACCAGCAAGAGAACAAGGGGACAGCGTCTCAAGTTGTGCTGGGGGAGGTCTAGGCTGGATGTTAGGAGGAAGTTCTTCACAGAGAGAGTGATTGGCATTGGAATGGGCTGCCCAGGGAGGTGGTGGAGTCACCGTCCCTGGAGGTGTTCAAGAAAAGCCTGGATGAGGCACTTAGTGCCATGGTCTGGTTGACTGGATAGGGCTGGGTGCTAGGTTGGACTGGATGATCTTGGAGGTCTCTTCCAACATGGCTGATTCTATGATTCTATGATTCAACAATAGAGCAAAACTCCCCAATACATGATTTCTGCCCCGGAATTAGAAAGCAGGGCTGAGGCCACAAACCTTTAGGTAGTATGCACTCCTAAGTATTTGCTGGAGTAATTGAGCTGATGTAAGACTTTCACAGAACCACAGAATCATAGAATGGTTCAAGTTGGAAGGGACCTTTAAGGTCATCGCTGCAGTTAGCAGTGATATCTTCAACTACCAGAGGTTGCTCAGAGCCCCATCAAGCTTTACTTTGAATGTCTCCAGGGATAGGGCCTCTAACACCTCTCTGGGTAACCTGTTCCAGTGTTCCACCACCCTCATTTTGTAAAGAACTTCTTTCTAGTGTCCAGTCTGTATCTACCTTCCCTGGTTTATCGAAAATCAAAGTTAAGAGCTTAGGACCAAGCTTGCACCAGCTCTGTTTTCAGTTGGGCTTTGTGAAGAGAAAGAAAGAGGTGGAAAAAAAAAATAAAGAGAGAAGGGAAAAATAAAAAGTAAAGAGTAGAGGGAGGATGAGATAGATCAGAGCTCTTGAAAAGTCAAGTGATGGATAACATGGGGTAGGGAAGGGCAGAGGGACAAATTAGGCGGTGACATCTCAGCACCCCGCATGCCATATGTCTAAAGTGCTATTCTAGGAGCGTTGGCTTCCCACAGCAACACCAATCACCAGTGCTGTGTCACAAGAAGAAGTCATTAGGGGCTTCCAGACATGCAGAGCTCTGCCCAGGTACCCATCAGCCCTCTGCAACCATGCTGCTCCTCAGCTGTAACACCACCGCTGCCTTTACATATCAGCTAAATTTGAATTGATGATAGGTACAGTGTTTGTAATCCTACATCAAGCGGCGCTTGTGTCTGGCATTTATTTGTGCTATTGCTTTGGCAGCTTCTTCCAGAGCCTCCTCTCATCTGACATGTCAGCTCTACAATCAAAGAGGAATAGTGAATTCACTTTTACAGTTAGGCAAGCTGAATGCTATTACCCATGTATTTGTCACCAACCTGCAGATCCCAGCCTCTAATCTGCCATCTGGATGGATGCTACAAAGTTAAGAGCCAGGGACATGCATTTCTCAGTAACTACCTGCTGTCAGCTATTATTTTAAGGATCCTGTGATTTTCTTTTATTTTGACTAGAAAAAACAAGGCAGCTGCAGTAATAAAAAGGCATATCAACTAGTCACTTTCTGGCAGATTTGTCACTGGTGTGGATACAGTAGTGGTATTTTTTGTTAGCAAATGTATACAGTGGAATACAATATTGTAAATCTGCAGCGTGTTCTCCACAAAGAGAAAGGGGTGTGTGGGGGGGGAAATCCTTTTTAGAACCTGCTATAGCAGTCAAGCAAATAAAAAATGAAAAGGTATTTCTTTTCACTTCATTGCACTCACACTTCACTTTTTTTTTCTGCTAGAATATTGGCCATTGTGTGCAACAGACTTGGTGTAAAGGCTCTGTTTGGTGGTAAAAAATCACTGCTGGCCTCCAGTTTGAGCTCGATCCTAACTGCAGCACCCTCATAGAATCACTGAATGGGAGGGGTTGGAAAGGACCTCTAGATATCATCCAGGCCAACCCCTCTGCTCCAGCAGGATTACCTAGGGAAGGTCACACAGGAACACAACCAGACTGGTCTCCAGAGGAGGAGACCACACAGCCTCTCTGGGCAACCTGCTCTGAGGCTTCAGCACCCTCACAGTATTTTTTTTTCCTTTGAGGTGGAACTTCCTGTGTTGCAGTTTGTATCCACTGCCCCTTGTCCTATCATAAGGCACCACTGATAAGAGACTTGCTCCTTCTTCTTGACACCCACCTTTCAGATATTTATAAATATTCGTAACATCTCCTCTCAGTCTTCTCTTCTTCACACTAAACTGGTCTCTAAGCCATTCCTCATCAGACAGATGTTCAAGTTCCTTCATCATCCCCATAGCCTTCACTGGACACTCTCCAGTGCTAGCCTGTCCCTGTTGGACTGGGCAGCCGTGAACTGGGAAGCCCAGAACTGGACACAGTACTCCAGATGTAGTCTCATCATGGCAGAGTACATGGGAAGGAGACCTTGCATTGACTTGCTGGCCGCATTCTCCTTACTGAACTCCAGGAGACCTTCTGGCCTTCTCAGCCACAGGGGCACATTGCAGTCATATGGATAACTTCTTGTCCACCAGAACTCCCAAGTCCTTCTCCGTGAAGCTGCTTTCCAGGTCAACCCCTAATCTGTACTGGTGTTGCTCCTCCCCAGGTGCAGGACTCTACACTTATTCTCTCTGAAGCTCATCAGGTACTCCTTTACCAAGCTCTAAGGTCTGTCTAGATCTCACTGAATGGATGAGTTACTGCCTATGCCTACACTGCAAATATTTGCTGAGATGAAACAGATTTTCTGATTGGAGAATGTGGAGAACAAGAATAACTTCTCCATTAACAATTGAACAATGAACAGTTTCTCAAATTAATTTGTTATAATTAAAAAGAAAGCAAAAGAACACAAAACAGAGGCTTAGAAATATGCCAGAGAATGACACTGGGCCAAATGAATCCCTTGTGTGCCTCTATTTAAGTCAACACAGTTGTATCAGGAGAAAAAAAGTATAATTAATTGTTGTTAATATGAGTATGAAGCAAGTGATGAGAATAGTAGGAGTACAAAAAATCACCCAGTTCCTTTGACTGTACAGAAGAACAAATGAGTTTACTGTCAAACTGCTGCACGATGTTGGAGATGATAAAGCCATGATTCTCCTTCTGCTTTGTCATTTCTAAGAGTTCTTTGATAAAGATCATGCTTGCAGTTCTCATTATGGCTGGACAAAACACTTTAAAAAGTTGCTGTATTATGTCTATGAACTAAGAGAGAGATCCAGAACCAAAAAAAGAGAGTCCAGTGGAGGCTATGAATGAACTGGAACTATGAGGGAACTGGAACATCTCTGTGAGGAGGAAAGGCAGAGAGACCTAGGGCTGTTTAGTCTGAAGAAGAGCAGCCTGAGAGGGTATTTCCTCAATGCTCAGCAAGACTTGAAGGGTGAGGGATAAGAAAATGTGGTCAGATTCTTCTCAGAGGTGCCCAGTGACAGGATGAGTGGCAGCAGGCACAAACAGGAATCCAAGAGTTCCCACCTGACTCTTCTCAGAGGTGCCCAGTGACAGGATGAGTGGCAACAGGCACAAACTGGAATCCAAGAGTTCCCACCTGAGCAGGAGAAAATTCTTTGCTCTGAGAGTCCTGAAGCCCTGGAGCAGGCTGCCCAGAGAGGTTGTGGAGTCTCCATCTCTCCTAGGCATTGTGATCTTGGGCAAGCTGCAATCGATGACCCTGTTTTAGCAAGGGGGGTTTGCATTAGATGCTTTCCAGAAGTCCCTTTCAGGCCCCACCATGATGGGATTCTTTTTGACACAGAAACCCAATTCCAGGGTCCAAGGTGCCCACAATGGGTGGAACATCTCCACTGTGCTGCAGGCATGTGTAGGGCCAGCATTCTTCCTGCGAGGACCACATACTCTGGTTTTGCAGAGAAAAATGATGCTTTGGCCCTGAAAGCCAGGAAATGGGATGGCATTCAATAGCTCCAAGTGCAGGGTGCTGCACTTTGGCCACAACAACCCCATGCAGAGATACAGGCTGGGGTCGGAGTGGCTGGAGAGCAGCCAGACAGAGAGGGATCTGGGAGTGCTGATGGATACCCGCCTGAACATGAGCCAGCAGTGTGCCCAGGTGGCCAAGAGAGCCAATGGCATCCTGGCCTGCATCAGGAATGGTGTGGCCAGCAGGAGCAGGGAGGTCATTCTGCCCCTCTACTCTGCACTGGTTAGACCACACCTTGAGTACTGTGTTCAGTTCTGGGCCCCCCAGTTTAGAAGGGACATCGAAATGCTTGAGCGTGTCCAGAGAAGGGCAACGAGGCTGGTGAGAGGCCTCGAGCACAGCCCTACGAGGAGAGGCTGAGGGAGCTGGGATTGTTTAGCCTGGAGAAGAGGAGGCTCAGGGGAGACCTTATTGCTGTCTACAACTACCTGAGGGGTGGTTGTGGCCAGGGGGAGGTTGCTCTCTTCTCTCAGGTGGCCAGCGCCAGAACGAGAGGACACAGCCTCAGGCTGCGCCAGGGGAAGTTTAGGCTCGAGGTGAGGAGAAAGTTCTTCACTGAGAGAGTCATTGGCCACTGGAATGGGCTGCCCAGGGAGGTGGTGGAGTCGCCGTCCCTGGAGCTGTTCAAGGCAGGATTGGACGTGGCACTTGGTGCCATGGTCTAGCCTTGAGCTCTGTGGTAAAGGGTTGGACTTGATGATCTGTGAGGTCTCTTCCAACCTTGGTGATACTGTGATACTGTGATACTGTGAAATGTGTAGCAAATTCACCAGCACAGCCCCTGAGCAAATCCTTTCACCTGATTGAATTTCCCTCCCCCTCACCCCAAATGCAGAGACACTGCAGAGATGGTGAGACACTGAGCTGGGTTGCCCAGAGAGTTGGTAGATCCTGCATCTCTGGAACCATTCCAGGTCAGGCTAGTTTGGACTCTGAACAACCTGCTTTAGTAACAGATGTCCCTTCTGCAGTGGGATTGGGCTAGATGACCTTTAATGGTCCCTTCCAAACTAAATCTTTCTATGATTTGATGATCTCACCCATCCCCATGGTCATTACTGGAGTAGCTGTAATTTACATGGAGAAGGTGCACACTGACAACAACAAAAGGGAAAGCCCCATTTCTTTCTCCTGTGCTTATGCAAGTGACAAGTGACTCTCCAACTTTATTTCAGCAACTAAATAAAAAATAAGGTTGAAACAGAACTCTGATAGCAGTAGGATTACAGCTGAAACATCCAGAGATCTATGCAAACAGTACTGGGAGTATCTGTAAATCCGAGTGCTCTATAAGTCAATCTTCATTCAAACGTGCTCGGTTCAGCTGCAGTTAAGATGAACTCAACCTTGAAGTCTTTGTCACACTTGAGCATACTGGATTTGCCTACGTGTCACCTAAGCCAATTGCTATGCTCCTAGCATTTCTGAAGTGTGTGGGCATACAAGGGCCAACAGAATTGGTCAAAGACCTTCAAAAGGTGCCCCGGATAGAAAGTGGTTATTCCATAGTACTTGAAGCAGGCTGGAAAGAGATGTTACAGAGTTTCCTTCACTGGAGAAATTCCAAACCTGCCTGGACGTTGTGATCCTGAGCAACTTGCTGTGAGTGACCCTGCTTTAGCAGGGAGCCTAGACTAGATCATAGAATTATGGAATAGAATCATAGAGTTGTTTTGGCTGGAAGAGACCTCTAAGATCATTGAGTCCAACTGTCAACCACCATGGCCATTAAACCACGTCCCAAAGTGCCACATCTACATGTGTTTCAAACACCTCAAGGATGGTGACTCCATCACCACCCCAAGCAGCCTGTTCCATCAACTGACTGCTCCTCCAGGAAAGAAATTTTTTCCTCATCTCCAACCTAAACCTTCCCTGGCACAATTTCAGGCTATTTCCTCTCAGTCTACCTCCTGATACTCAGGTGAAGAGACTGACCCCCACCTCACTCCACTACAATTCAGGAAACTGTAGAGAGCAATGAGTCCTCCTCTCAGCCTCGGCTTCCCAAAACGCCCAGGAAGCCTGCTGTGTGTTGAGCCTGATGTGTGTTGAGCCAGCAGTGTGCCCAGGTGGCCAAGAGGGCCAATGGTATCCTGGCCTGCATCAGGAGTGGTGTGGCCAGCAGGAGCAGGGAGGTCATTCTGCCCCTGTACTCTGCACTGGTTAGACCACACCTTGAGTACTGTGTCCAGTTCTGGGCCCCCCAGTTTAGAAGGGACATTGAGATGCTTGAACGTGTCCAGAGAAGGGCAACGAGGCNCAAGGCAGGATTGGACGTGGCACTTGGTGCCATGGTCTAGCCTTGAGCTCTGTGGTAACAGGTTGGACTTGATGATCTGTGAGGTCCCTTCCAACCTTGGTAATACTGTGACTGCAGAGGGTTTGGACTAAATGACCTTGAAAGGTCCCTTCCAACCCAACTGATTCTATGATTCTATGAAATTCAACCCTCTTCTTGACCACCCATTCAATTCCACCGCGAAGCTCGCTTTCATCCTGCCTCGTGCTTCTTCACCCTCCAGTTGAACACCCTATTAACAATTTGTGTAAGTCCCTTGCCCAGAATATTACTGCTCCACCAGACTGTTGACTCCAATTTCATAAATGTGTAAGAAGTGAGCAAATTAAGTAGTATGAACTATGACAGTCCTCTGACACTGACAGTGTAGTGTACTGGCCCACACATGCTGTACAGCATAATGATTACATTACAATCTTGTGATATTATTCAAAATGACTTCAGATAAATGAATGATAAACTAGGGGTTATGCTTCCTTTATTACAGGGCTGATAAGGTAGCTAATCAGTGTCCAAGTATATGTCATTACATAAATTATGAACCAGGGTTTGATGTCTATTCCCAAAGAGCCAGAGCCCGAGTGTCATCTGGCATAAGTCTGCAGCCTGAAAAATGAATTCTGAAAACAACAGTCGGGTTTGTTCTAAACTGTATTAATCAATTACTAATAAATAACCTTAAAAGGGTGCTGGAGAGTCTTTTAATCTATTAGCAGAATTTCCTACTAACTAATCCTGCATTTGCTTTCCTATGGAAGATTAACTTTCTGTGCAAGGATTTGAACCCTCATGCCCCCCTCTGAAGGAATGATCATTTGACAGCTCTGAAAAGAAGAAATAAAGCATGCAAGATCCTGCCTGGAATAAACTCTCTGTAACTTGGAAAGCCATTATGAGGGCTTGAAGCTGCAGCCCAGCCTTTGGCAGCTGGTGACAGGCTGGTGTTGGCCACCATAAGGAGGAGGGGAAATGGTTTTTAACTGCAGAAAGGTAGATTTGGATTGGGCATCTGGAGTGTTGTTCTGGGCTCCTCAGTTCAAGAGGGACAGGGGTATACCAGGGAGCGTCCAATGCAGGCTGAGAGGATAATGAAGAGATTGTAACACTTGTCTGGTCTGATGAGGAAAGGCTGAGAGACATGGGGCTGTTTAGACTAAAGAGAGAAGGATGAGAGGTTTTATTAATGTTTATAAATATCTGAAGGGTGGGTGGCAAGAAGAAGGGGACAGGCTCTTCTCAGTGGCATCCTGTGGTAAAAGGGGACTATTTGTAAGGGTCTGTGGTGATAGGGCAAGGGGCAATGGCTTTAAACTAGAACAAGGTAGATTTCAATTGGACATTAGGAAGAAGTTCTTTACTATGAAAGTGGTGCTGGGCTGACTAGAAATGTCGTGGACACCTCATTCCTAAAAGCATTTAAGACTAGCTGAAGCTCTAAGCAACCTGGTCTAGTGGGAGGTGTCCCTGCCCATAGAAGAGGGGTTGGAACTAGAAGATCTTTAAAGTTCTCTCCAACTTGAGTCATTCTATGATTCTATAATTATCACATCCAACTGTCAACCTAACACTGTCATCTCCTTTCTTGTCCTATCAACTGTTAGAATCATACAATCATACCAGAATTAAGATTGGGAAAAGATCTCTAGAATCATCAATTCCAAGCATCAAACCAACACCATCATGGCCATTAAACCATATCACATAAGTGCCACGTCCACGCATTTCTTGAACAGCTTTGGGGATGATGACTCCACCACCTCCCTGACAGTCTGTCCCAAAGTCCCACCACTCTTTCAGTAAAGAAATTCTTCCTTAATTTTATGGATCTATTGCTCTGCAGCAGGGCATGAAGTGACAATACATNCCCTGACAGTCTGTCCCAAAGTCCCACCACTCTTTCAGTAAAGAAATTCTTCCTTAATTTTATGGATCTTCCTTAATTTTATGGATCTATTGTTCTGCAGCAGGGCATGAAGTGACAATACACGGGAAGAGGAGAACAAACACCAGGTTAGCTCCAAGAATTGGGGATTTGGGGGGGGGGGGTTTACTACTGCTGGCCAGGGGCAGGTGAAGGGGGACTTGGTGTTGCCTGGATGGTGTCAGTGTGGAGCTGCAGCCCTGACAGATGAGTGGAGCTGATGGATAGAAAAGCTGGTGACAAGTTGCACTGAGATAATGATTGCTGGGCAGCAGGAGCCATTAGGATGTCATGGAAAAATCCTGAGATTAATGAACAGCAGTGAGTTGGATAAGAAATGGGATAAAAAGGGAAGGGCTGGGAAGAGCAGCATAATGTTTATTTGAGGAGGGTTAATCAAAAGAAGCAAATAATCAAAGCTGTGGTTATTTCCTGAACAGATTACTGAAATTATAATTGGAGAGGGGAAAAAAAAACCCCAAAGTCAAAAAAAGCACAAGCCAACCTAAAGCAGAAATAAAAAGGTAGCGCTGAGCAGCAGCCTTCCCGTGGAAGGACTGGAGGCTCCCCTCCAGCCAGCCCCAGCAGGATGATCTGAAGTGTTTTTTCCTTCTGTGATTGCCAAACACAAGCCCCACATGCCATGCTTTGGAGCAGTGCTGTTCATCTATCACGTGTAAATAATTATTTCAGAAATAAAGATTAAATGTTGACCGTAAAAACAATTAAAGTCATTCCTCGCACTTTTTAATGTCAGACAGTAAAAGCAAATTATTTCATCATCAATCTTGCATCCAACAGTTTCACTGGAAAAGTAATTCTATTTACAATTTTATTTCTAGCATGAGAAAAACCTCTTCTGGAGCACCACATTTATCATAGAATCATAGAGTTGTTTCAGATGGAACAAAAAACAAATCCAAGATCTTCCAGCTCAACTATCAAACAAGCACTACTATGGTCATTAAACCATGTCCCAAAGTGTCACATCCACACATTTCTTGAACACCTCCAGGGATGGTGACTCCACCACCTCCCTAGGCAACCTATTCCAATGCTGCCCAGAGAGGTCATGGAACATCTGTGAGAAGGAAAGGCAGAAAGACCTGGAGCTGTTGAACCTGGAGAGCAGCCTAAGAGGGCATCTTTTCAATGCTCAGCAAGAGCTGAAGGGCAGGGGCCAGGCAGTTTTCAGTGGTGCCCAGTGACAGGATAATGGGTGACAGACACAAACTGGAACCCAGCAGGTGCCATCTGAAGATGAGGAGAAAATTCTTTAGTGAGAGGATGCTGGAGTCCTGGAGCACACTGTCCAGAGAGGTTGTGGAGTTTTGTTCTCTGGAGAGACTCCAAACCCACTTGGACGCTGTAATCCTGGGTAAGCTGCTGTGGGTGACTGCTTTAGCAGGGAGTTTGGATGGGATGATCTTCAAAGGTCCCTTTCAAGCACCAGCACACTGGGATTCTGTGAGTCAAGTTAGTTTTTTTCCTTGTTTTTTTTCTTGTTGGTTTTTTTCCCCCCTTGCTTGTTATGATTTCAGGAAGAACAGAATACTCTGAAATTAAAAGATGACCTCAGAAGGCAGCAAAAGTAGAATAGGAGCCAGGAACGTGCCTTCAGTCATGTGGAAGAATGCTGTATCCTAACGACTCCACATCTGTTTGGTATTCCATTTGAAAACACCAGTGCTCAACCCTGGCAAGTATTATAAATAGAAATTCCATGTAAAGTTTGAAATATGAGAGAATACATGAGGGAAAAGAGAAGTCATCACAGCCTGGTGAGAGACTATGCTCAAGGAAGGATTAGAATCATAGAGCTCTTGAAATTGGAAGAGATCTTTGAGATCAACAAGTCCAACCGCTTCCCTAGATCTCACAATCCTGCCACTGCTGCTAATTCACTGCCACTAAACGACGTCTACCAGCACCACAGCCATGAAGCTTCTGAATACCTCCAGCACTGGTGACTGCACCACGTCCCTAGGTAGCCTGTTCCAATGTCTGATAACCATTTCTGGAAAGAAATGCAACCTGAACCTCCCTTGGCACATTTTCCAGGCTATTTCCTCTTGTCCTGTCACTTGTTGTATGTGAGAAGAGACTCAGCCACACCTGGCTCCAACCTCCTTCCAGAGAGTTGTAGAAATCAACGAGGTGTACCTTCAGCCTCCTCTTTTGAAGACTAAACAATCCCAGTTCCCTCAGGTTCCTTGTGAGGTGTGTGATTAGGAGGTGCTGACCCCTTTTCAAAGGCAGTGGTCGCTACTGGGGACAGAAAATAGGAGGGACTGTCCTACAGCACACTGGGTTCAAGGTGAAGGTGATATAGGTGCCAGAAAGCACCTGGCAATTTCATGGTTTGGGCTGGAAAGCACCTTAAAGATCATCCAGTTCCAACCCCCATGCCATGGGCAGAGACACTTTGCACTAGACCAGGTTGCTCAAGGCCTCATCCAATCTAGCCTTGAACACCTCTAGGAAGGGGCTACCCACAACCTCCCTGGGCAACCTGTTCCAGTGTCTCACCACCCTCACTGTAAAGAATTCTTTCCTAATCTCCAGTCTAAATCTTCCCTCCTCAAGCTTCAATCTATTCCCTCTCACAGAATCATAGAATCATAGAATGGTTTAGGTTGGAAGGGACCTCAAGGATCATCCAGCTCCAACCCCCTGCCATAGGCAGGGACACCTCCCACTAGAGCAGGCTGCTCAAGGCCTCATCCAGCCTGGCCTTAAACGCCTCCAGGGAGGAAGCATCCACAGCCTCCCTGGGCAACTCATCCTATCACTACAAGCCCTTTCTTCCAGAAGCTCACCATTCAAAGCTAGAGGACAATGAAAAAATGCTATCAGAGGGGAAGATTTGACAATGCACTATGAATTATTATCTGAGGCTACATCATGTTCCTCAAATGTTCCTTGTATTTCCTTGGTAAAGGTGATGAAGGTGCAATCTGAAGGCAGATGTAGCTCACAGCACTTGCATCTCTCATGACGACAGTATTGACAGTGTTCTCAAAGAGCTGGGGAAAAAATGGTGAAACTATGTGGTCTAATGTCTGTTCCTTGCCTAGATCACCCCTCATAGATTCTGCATCTCTCTGCAGTTACATCACAGATTACATTATTCGATTTGTGATCCAGCAAATAGGGTTATGGATAAAGGCTTTGCAAGTATATACAGAAGGGAAAAAAAATAGGTGGTTATTTAAGGGCTTCAGAAGTGAGACAATGAAAATATCTGTACAGAAATAATCAAAAGATTTTCTAATTTACCTTTCTGAGTAGCTCTTTGAACCTTTTATCTATAGACACAGACTCATAGAAGGGTTTTGGATGTAAGGGACCTTAGTTCCAAACCATCTGCCACGGGGGTAGTTGGACTGGATGGTCTCCAGAGGCCCCTTCCAATCTCTACAGCTCTGTGATTTTTGTTTCTTGAGAGTGTAAATGCCAAAGAATGCTGAACTTTTCCCCACTTGGACTTGTTGCAGGTTGTGGAAAAGTTCAGTTCATCTAAAAGAAGAAACTGTAACACCAGAAGTACCAGAGTGGCATCAGATATTGTTAACTCATCCCTAACCAACAATTGTCAACGGCATTTTTTTGTCTTAGGAAGAAAAATGTTACAATAGTGTAAGCAGAATCATAGAACCACAAAATGATGAGACTTGGAAGGGACCTCTGGAGATCATCCAGTCCAATGACATTGCTAAGGCAGGGTCACTCACAGCAGGTTGCTCAGGATGACAATGTCCAGTAGGGTCTGGAATGTTTCTGGAGAAGATTTGACAATGTCTTTGGGCAGTCTGCTCCAGGGCTCAAGCATCCTCACACCAAGGAAGTTTCTCCTCATCTTCAGATTAATCCTCCTGGTATACAGTTTGTGCTTGTTCCCCCTCGTCATGTCTCAGGGCACCACCAAGAAAAGTCTGGCCTCATCTTCTTGTCTTACATCCTTTAGCTTTTGCTGGGCATTGAGAAGATCCCTTCTCAGGCTGCTCTTCTCTTCCCAGGCCTCTCAGCCTTTCCTCCTCACAGAGATGCCCCAAGCACCTCAGCACCTCTGGATCCTCCACTGCACTCTCTTGAGTAGTTTTCCATCTCTATTGAACTTAAGAGCCCAGAACCGGACCGGACCCAGGACTCCAGCTGTGGCCTCATTAGGGCAGAGTAGAGAGGGAGAAGCACTTCTCTTTACATGCTGTCCACAGCCTTCTTCATGCACCTTAATAACCTGAATAATTCAGGTTAGAATTAGAACCAGTTAGTCATTTGCTATGGATGACTTGAAGACATGATCTATAGAGTACTGATGCAGAGACTGACAATGACAGCAACCTTTTAGCTATGTTTGCACTTACTCACCCCATAATGCTCAATTTTGCCACGGAAATCTTCTCCCATACCAAAAGTGGTTCACATTTATCTCACAGCCTGATTTACAGACAACTTTATTTTACCTCGTGCTAGCACAACGTGAAAATGGCTTAGGATGTGCTACATCTATCATATAATTAATCCCACTATTACTACACGAAATCTCATGTGTGATAATATTTTCCAGAAATGTTATGTTACAAAAAGGTCAAATATCATATCATTTTTCCTGCTGGATCCTCCTTCCAGCCATGTTTACCTTCGGATATTAGGTTCCAGAAGGGAAAAGGAACAACAGGACTTGATAGTCTGGTGAATATGGGTGGATTAAATGACAGGCACACACCTGCCGAGCAGCTGCAGCTGCTGCTTTTGGAAGGGGCACACTTTGGATGAGGTACTGTGCATCCTGCAGCCTCAGGTGGATGTGTCAGCTGCTGCACCTCCACAGAGAACGGCATGACTTCAGCACAGAGAGGTTGTGGAGTCTTCTTCTCTGGAGACATTCTAAACCCATCTGGACATTGATATTCTAGCAACCTATTGTGGGTGATCCTTCTTTAGCAGGGGGGTTGGACTGGGTGATCTCCAGAGGTCCTTTCCAGTGCCTACCATGCTGGGGTTCTGTGATTGTGTCTTATTCTGGGAATTGTTATGGCTGCTCATCAAGATCAGACTTGATGTGGCCCTGGACAGCCTGATCCAGTTGGAGGGGTATGAGAGCCTAAATCCTCTCTCTTGTTCATCGACAAAGACAAAGATTGCATCTCTCTCCCTAATCAACAAAGATAAAGATTGCCTTTGTTAACCTCTGGGACTCAGATTCGGTGCTTGGCCAAAAACTCAGGGATGCAAATCAACAGACAAGGCCTTGGAAACTCCTGGACCTCAGCCTGGCTGGAATGCCCAGGATGCATACATCTCAGCTACCCTGAAGAGAAAAGGCTGATGTGTATTCAGGGTATGGACAGGTACAGCCAGGCAGGGGGCAGAGGCTCTCCCCCCGATGGTGCCAGACCCCTGCCAATGCAGGAGAATGCACAGGAACATTTCCTGGGGAGCTGCAGCCGGACACCGAGCAGAAAACTGTATAAAAGGTAGGAGCAAGGACTGCCAAAGGGTGCACTGCTACCAGACTACCAAGGGTGCACCTCCAGCAGATTACCAAAGGTGCACCTCCACCACACTGCCAAAAGGACCTCCACCAGACCACCAGAGCTGCACCAGCACCAGAAGAACCCCTGGCAAACTCCACAGAAGACCATCCCTGGACCACACACCTATCTCTCTCTCCCCCCCTCCATCTGCAACTGCAGGTAATATGATCCCAGCTCTTTTCCTTCTCCGCTTCTTCTCTTCTCCATCATTCTCTTCATCTCTCTCCCTCTTCTCTCTCTCTCCCTCTGTTTTGTCCAACTTTATCCTTTAATAAATAGTTTTGTGGTGAACCTTGATTTCACAACACGGAAATCCGTAAGAACAGATCTTGCTCCTGTGGACAGAGATATTGTTAATCTCTGCTCTCTGGACCTTAACAAGGGCTCCCTGCTCACTGCAGGGGCATTGGGAAAAATAACCTTTGAGGGTCCTTTCCAACCTGACTCAGTCTGTGAAGCTGTGTTTCAAGCCAGCGACAGACAGGATCTAAACTAAAAGCCTACTTTGCTTATGGGTAAAGATTAAAGTGCTGTGGAGCCATGAGAAAATGTCCCTTTCATTTCTGTATTGATTAGTCTTTATTGAACACATACAGCTCTGCTAACTCTGCCTTTGGTGGTTCAGTTTTCAGGTTGGGTTTTGGTTTTTTTAATTTTTTTAAAGTTTTTACTTCTTTTATGACTTCAAGAGCCTTTGACTGTAATTTTCCCTTTGCTCAACTCAATCAGCAATTGATAAAATACAAACTGAGATGCTGAGTCCTTAAAAAAGAACCTGTGGGGTTGGTTGTTGGTGGGTTGCTTTTTTTCCCCCTACTCTTTAAAAAGTCCTACTGCCCATATTTACTCTCAACCATCTGTTACACGTCTAATTAAAATATATTTGTAATGAGCTTATTAGTGCACAGAATATCTCCTGAACAGAATGTCAGTCAAGAAAGGACCGTAAGATACCTTCAACTCCTGTTAGTTTAACAAAATAATGCATTGGTATTTCCAGCCTGTATTCAAAGCAGGCTTGGAGAGGGCAGGCATTCACCCACTTGCTGCAACAATTTCCTCTTCAAATATGTTGCTGTTCCTTTCTAATATTGAGTCAGATGGCCTCTGATAATTGCGGTATCAAATCTTTGCCTCAGTTTTCAACTGCAGGTGATTTCAAATGATTAAAGATGCACAACGGGGAATAAACAAAAATGCTTACACGCAATTATTTTTAATTAGTATTTGGCTATAAAGT
Organism: Tricholaema leucomelas; assembly: GCA_013400475.1. Taxonomy (NCBI): domain Eukaryota; kingdom Metazoa; phylum Chordata; class Aves; order Piciformes; family Lybiidae; genus Tricholaema lacrymosa; species Tricholaema leucomelas. The sequence goes on along the minus strand of WAAF01005138.1, from coordinate 37,120 downwards.
GTGAGCCTTCATAAAAAAGTCTGTTATTCACATAAACATCTGTTACCATACACACAAGGAAACACACTGTAAGTCTGTCATCACATCACCAAAACCAGAAAATACTGAGGAAGGCTGGACAGGAAAGGCAACACTTTTGAGTTTTTAAACAAAAGATAGAAGCATAACTGCCAAACCAGACACTGCACCACACCTTTCAATTAGCGGAGCTCACAATCAAAGGAAGAGCTATTACCAATGGAATTATACTTGAAAAATGTTAAAATAGATGGAATTATTCTTTGAAAACAATGGAATTCGTAAGCACAAGACGATTTCGAGCTCTTTGCTAATTTTGCACCAGCGAACATAATCAAAATGCTTCCTGTTTGCACGGGATCGCTGGGTACTCTTCTGACAACTTTGGTAAATTTTATTTTTGGTCTTTATTTAAGGCCTGTCAGGAAAAAAAAAAAAAGAAAAAAAGACAACTCTCTGCTGTGTGCATAAATAAATCTCAGATATTCAGTTCTGGCTTCATTTTACAGAAGCCGACTCAGGGATGCTGGCATGTTTTAAGTNATTGGCTACTGGAATGGGCTGCCCAGGGAGGTGGTGGAGTCGCCGTCCCTGGAGCTGTTCAAGGCAGGATTGGATGTGGCACTTGGTGCCATGGTCTAGCCTTGAGCTCTGTGGTAACAGGTTGGACTTGGTGATCTAGGAGATCTCTTCCAACCTTGGTGATACTGTGATTCTGTGATACTGTAAGGAAGTGACAAAGAGCAAAGTAATAGAGAGAAGAATGATCAGAGGAAGAGCTGCCATATGGGGAAAGGCTGAGAGAACTGGACTTGTTCAGCCTTGAGAAGAGAAGGCTTAGGAGAGACCTTATTACCATGAACCAGGGCATAAAGGGTGGCTACCAGGATGATGAGATTCCCTTTTTGCAAAGAGTCAATGGAAAATACTAGGGATAATTGGTTCAAGTTATTCCTGGGCAGATTCCCACTGGACTCCAGAAGAAAAGGTTTCCGCTTTAGACCAGTTAGACATTGGAATCATTCCCAAGGGTAGAGTCCCCTATATTGGATGTTTTAAGACTCAACTTGGCCGTTTCATTTCAGCTCTACCTTTTACCTAGGATGGTTGGTCCAGATGATCTTTGGGGCTCCTTCCAACCTGGCATCCTGCAATTCTATGATATCAAGAGTGATATAAATTAATACCCCAATAATTTCTAGGTGGAGATAAGACCGCTTGGTGGAATGCTGAGACACAAAAGAAGAGGAGGTGTGAGATCACCTTGCACATGAATTACAGAGTCAGTGGGAATTGCTGAGCTCTGCTGTGAGGAAGCTTTTGGAAATACCTTGTTCTTGTACCACTTCCCCCTCTCTGGAAGTATTCAAGGACAGGTTGAATGAGTCTTTGTGCATCCTGGTCTAGTGAAAGGTGTTCCTGCCCATGGCAGAGGTGTTGGAACTAAATGATCTCTAAGATCCTTTCAATCTCAAACCATTCTATGAAATCTACAAAATTAATAGGTTCCTTCCTTCCACCAGCAGAGAAGTCTGTGGTGTTACCCACACAGTTCAAGAACCCAAACAGCTCGATTTGCAGGAAAATAAACCCAATTGTTTAATTAAAAAGCACACTATCTGCCAGTGGTGCCTTGCTATTATCTACAGTTGGATCCAAGGTGGAAAAAAACTCGCTGCATCTCAGCTGTGGCTCCACCGGGACCAATAACTAATCATTACAGCAAAGCCAACCTGGGGGTCCTGATCATCATGGAGACACCACATGGAATCCTGAACCAGCACCTTGACCTGTTAATTGTGGGCACAAATCTTTCTGCATATCCTGAGAGAGCTCATGTGTCTCCAAATCCTTCCCTCACGAGCTGTTAGAGCGTGTCCTCTGGGTCTAGCTTCCTACTCAAATCAGTGCGTGTTGGCCCAGAGAGAAGTCAAAAGTACCCTCACTGTTGATAATGGCAAAGATGACCCTCTGCTAGAAAGCAGATCCAGATCTTTTCCAGCTACCTTTGATTTACAAGCCTTCTCTTGCAGATCAGCATTTCATATATCTTCCCAAGTGTCAGAAATATGAAAGTCATACATCACCCACGAAGAATGGCCCCAGTTCATTACTATCATTTTATTTATTTAACAAATACAGTATTTAATCAGAAGCCACTGACAGCCACAATTGTTTATTGCAATCATACAACACCCCAATAAATAAACATTGCACATTAAGCCCTAGGTAGAAGGATAGCGGAAACCATCCCGTATAAAAAAACCCTTCCGCAGAATCCCTCACTAAGGGACAGTCTTTGTAAATCTACTGACAAAGAGCTCCAAGAAGATGGAGCAGTAAATAAACCACACAAGACCAGACAAAGTAGGTTTTGCATGCAGACAAGCAAATTAATTTCTGGGTTGACTTCAGAACAAAATAGGCTACTTCCAGTTGTCTCTGAATTAAAGCAATCATGGAATCATAGATTCACAGAACGGTTTGGGTTGGAAGGGACCTTAAGGGACCTTAAATATCATCTAATTACAGCCCCCTGACATGGGCAGGGACACCTTCCGCTAGACCAGGTTGCTCAAGGCCCTATCCAGCCTGGCCTTGAACACCTGCCTGGGCAACATGTTCCAGTGTCTCAGCACTCTCACTGTAAAGTATTTGTTCTTAAGATCCAGTCTAACTCTCCCCTCTTCCAGCTTAAAGTTATTGCCCCTTGTCCTATTACTACAAGCCCTAGTGAAGTCCCTCCCCAGTTTTCCTGTAGGCCCCCTTCTGATACTGGATTAATGTAGTGCACACTCCTAAATAATGAGAACAACATGGAAGTCTAACCTGCCTTTTAATGAAGACCAATTTTCCACCTCATAAAATGAAATTCACCACTTCCCACTCCACATCCATGACACTCAGTGAGGTATGCAGCCACCAACTGTCACCAACCTCCACTTCACTCCAGGGTCTCCTCCTGGAGAAGTTGCATCATGTTATGGTCTATAGTCCCAAACTATTTTTCCTTTCCCCTTTTCTTTTCTTTTCTTTTCTTTTCTTTTCTTTTCTTTTCTTTTCTTTTCTTTTCTTTTCTTTTCTTTTCTTTTCTTTTCT